>BCLG01000483.1:123760-172659 GCA_001602295.1 Zoysia matrella
CGCGCCGCGCCGTCCGCTGGCCGGCTGACCGGCAGGACTTGCGCCGCCCCTTCGCCGCCCCGCTTTAACTTGCCCCTCTCCCCTTCTGCCTTTACTCCCCCCACGTAGCAGATTGCAACAGAGTGATTTGCTTCCCTCAGCGCGGCCCATCGCCTCTGCCTTCGCGTCGTCGGCCGCCCGGCACGGCCGTTAAACCTAACGGCCGACTCGGGGAACGCACGCCATCCACTGTCGCTGAGCTGCACAGCCCTGCTCCGCAGCGCAGCACGGAGTTGACACCGCTCTCACCGGTCTCGGTCGGACATAACTCCGCCGCCTCGACGGTCGGAAGCCGCGGCGCCAGCCCGAGCTCTCTCCTCCTATAAAAGGAACCCCAAGCAGCTCTCTCCCCCTCACCGCACCTGCCACCGAGCTCTCGAGCTCTCTCTCTCACTCCATTTCTCCAATTGCGCCGGATTCCACTTTTCTTCTCCAATTCCGGCCGCCACCGCCATTCCAAGATTCCTCACCGTCGGTCGCAGCTTCATCCTTCTCTCTGCATGGTTAGCACCTCTTGCGCCTCCTCTTCCTCCTGGTCACACTAGCCCGGCGGCAGCTACCTCGTCGGAGGCCTGCGCCGATCGCCTCTTTGGGCCACGGCGCACGCACGCCGTCGACCGTCGTTGTGCGATCTCCGGCCAAGCTAACCATGCACACGTGACCCCGCACCCGCCAGCAGCGCACACAACTCGCAAAGCAAGCCCAAGGCGCCCCCCGCGCGAGCACGACTGGTGCTACCGCCGCGGCCACCTCCGGCCCTGCGCCACTGCCTTCCAGCTCGCCACCAATACCGTCCATGCCGCCGCTAACTGGCACGCCCAACGAGGAGCTCCCTGAAAGGCCGCCATGGCGCAACTCCCGGCGCCGGCCAGCGCGCCGCGCCCCTCCGCGTGCTGGCGGGTGGGCCACGAGGCCCACCTGGCAGCCTCTCACGGTGCGCACTGTGGCCAGCCGGTAGGTAGGCTCGGTCCATAGACCGCAGACAAACCCACCCGACAAGCGGACCCCACCTGTCAGCCACAGAAAGCAGAAATGCTGCGGCCACCCAGCTCATGCACACACAAATTTATTCCCAAGCCTTTAATAATCCAAATAAATTCCTAAAAATTTCAGAAAATAGCCATTTCACATAAAGTATTAGTAAACTCTCTTTGATAAGTCCATTCGACTTTTATAAAAATTACAGCTTAGCCCTACAAATACTTGAATAATTCCAAAAAGGCTCCTGCACTTTGTTTCTAACACTATTTGCCGGTAACATCTCCGATCGTCGCGATTCTTGCACCGTTAGAATCGCCGCTCCAAATCCTATCATTTGAAAACACTCAACCCTCCAAGCACTTTGTTTATCTGATTTTATATTTGATTATTGTTCTCTTCACCATAGACTTACTTTTATCGTATTTCATGTGTAGACGACAAGGAGCCGAGAGAAGAGGAAGCCGACGACCCGGAGTACAAGGAGGAGCCCGAAGATGCCTTTGAAGGCAAGCTCTAACTTCTTGATCATATTAACCCTATGTCTTGCTTACGCACCTAAGCTAACCACACACACGTCACGCGCAGCCGCCTGAACCACATCTCTGTGGAGGAGGCTCAGGAGGCACCTGACGTCGTCGTTGGTGAGTTTCTGGTTCACTCTCACTTAGCGATGGTTTTGTTCAACTCGGGGGCTACTTATTCGTTTGTGTCGTCGGCGTTTGTGTCTACACACAGTCTCCCTACCTCACTCTTAGCTATACCTACACTTACCACTTCACCTCTGGGAGTCTACAAGAGTCGTGTTGAGTGTAGAGGTGTTCGGATCTTGATTGAGAGTGTGATCTTTCTAGCCGATCTCATCGTTCTTCCCTCGCGTGACATTGATGTCATCTTGGGGATGGATTGGCTAGCGAAACACAAGGGAGTCATCACTTGTGTTGAGAGGGTTGTCTTTGGTTAACCACCACGGTGTTCGAGTGGTGTGTGCTCCTAGAGCGTCCAGAGTTCCACCTTCAGTTTGCAGCTTGCAGGAGTTATCTTTGGAGTAGATTCCTGTTGTTCGTGAGTTTCCAGAGGTATTTCCCGATGAGCTGCCAGGACATTCTCCAGATCGAGATGTTGAGTTCGTGATCGATCTTCTTCCTGGTACCGCGCCGATTGCCAAACGGCAGTACCGGATGTCTTCCAATGAGCTTGCTTTACTTAAGGAGCACATCGCATTCGGCCGAGTGCTTCGCCGTGGGGAGCCCCAGTGCTGTTTGTGAAGAAGAAGGATGGGTCAATGCGCATGTGCGTTGACTACCATTCTTTGAACGAGGTGACAATAAAGAACAAGTACCCTTTGTCGAGGATCGATGATTTGTTTGATCAGTAGAAGGGTGCGAAGTTCTATTCCTCGATTGATTTGAGATCTGGGTATCACCAGATGAAGATTCGCCCTTCCGACATTCCGAAGACTTCGTTCGTGACGAGGTATGGGTCTTATGAGTTCCTGGTCATTTTTTTTAGACTCCCTAATGCCTCTGCCTACTTCATGAACATGATGAACAAGGTGTTCATGGCTGAGTTGGATCAGTTCGTGATGGTTTTCATTGATGATATCCTCGTCTACTCCAAGTCAGCGGAAGAACATGAGCAGCATCTGAGAGTTGTGCTTGGGAGGTTAAAATCTCATCAGCTGCATGCCAACTTCAGCAAGTGCAAGTTTTGGCTTGAGAAAGTTGCTTTTCTGGGCCATGTTGTTACAGCTGAGGGCGTTGCCGTTGATCCTGAGAAGGTCAAGGCTGTTGTGGAGTGGGAGTCTCCGAGGTCAGTCTCTGAGGTGAGGAGTTTTCTTGGATTGGCAGGTTACTATCGCCGATTCATTGAGAACTTCTCCAGGATTGCTAACCCTATGACCGAGTTGACTCAATTGGGTGTGCCGTTTGTCTGGTCTGATGCTTGTGAGAGGAGTTTTCAGGAGCTGAAGACGAGGTTGACTTCTGCGCCTGTTTTGACCTTGCCAGATATTCACCAGGATTTCTAGGTTTTCTGTGATGCTTCTCATCAGGGTTTGGGTTGTGTGCTGATGCAGAACAAAAAGGTTGTGTGCTATGCTTCGAGGCAGTTGAAGAAGCATGAGTTGAACTATCCGACGCATGATCTTGAGTTGGCAGCTATTGTCCATGCTTTGAAGATTTGGAGGCACTATCTGATCGGCAACAGATGTGAGATCTTCACCGACCACAAGAGTCTCAAGTATATCTTCACCCAGTCAGAGCTGAACATGAGGCAGAGGAGGTGGCTTGAGTTGATCAAGGATTACGATCTTAGCATCAACTATCACCCGGGTAAAGCCAATGTGGTGGCCGATGCTTTGAGTCGTAAGGCTTATTGTTCTTCTTTGATGTCTGGGCAGTCAGAGATTCTTGCAGATCTGACCAGTTTGAGAGTTGAGATTGTTCCTCAGGGTTTCTTGCACGAGCTCAGGTTGCAGCCGTTGTTGATTGAGGAGATCAAGTCAGCTCAGAAGCTTGATAGAGAGGTTCAGTCGATCTTGAAGAAGATGAGAGGCAAAGCATCGGGTTTCCGTGTGGATCAGCAAGGTGCTTTGTGGTTTGAGGACCGTATCTGTGTTTCGAGAGTGCCAGAGTTGCGGGATGCTATTCTGAGAGAGGCTCATGATTAGAGGTTTTCTATCCACCCAGGTTGCACCAAGATGTTCGAGGATCTGAGGACTCGTTTCTGGTGAGTTGGTTTGAAGGCAGACATTGCTGAGTATGTTGCTTTGTGTGATGTTTGTCGGTGAGTTAAGGCTGAGCACCAGAGACCGGCTGGATTGCTGAAGCCGTTGCCGATCTCTTCTTGGAAGTGGGATGACATCAGTATGGACTTCATCACGAGTTTGCCGTTGATGTCTTGCCATCATAATGCTATCTTGGTGGTGGTGGATCGATTGACTAAGACCGCTCATTTCATCCTTGTAAATGAGACGTACTCAGTTGATCAGTTGGCCAAGTTGTACATTGATCACATCGTGAGGTTGCATGGTGCACCGAGGAGCATTCTGTCTGATCGCAGGCCTTAGTTTACCGCGAGATTCTGGAGGAGCTTGCACGAAGCTATGGGTACACACCTGGTGTATGGTTCAACTTATCACTATCAGACAGATGGTCAGACAGAGCGTGTGAACTAGATTCTGGAGGATATGTTGAGGGATTGTGTGATCACCTATGGGCAGAGCTGGGAGGACAGTCTTTCTTTTGCGAAGTTCTCTTACAACAACAGTTTTCAGGCCAGTTTGGGAATGTCACCTTTTGAGGCGTTGTATGGTAGGAGATGCCGTACCCCGCTCATGTGGTCAGAGGTTGGTGAGAGGTCTTTCTTTGGTCCTGATTCCATCAGAGCTGCTGAGGAGAAGGTTGAGAAGATCAGAGAGCATCTCCGGGTTGCTCAGAACCGTCAGAAGAGTTATGCAGATAAGAGGAGGAGGCCCCTTTCTTTCGAGGTTGATGATTAGGTGTATCTCAAGGTGTCACCTCTTCGTGGCACGCGTCGCTTCTATGTCCGAGGGAAGTTGGCTCTGAGGTTTGTTGGTCTTTTTCGGATTCTCAGGAAGATCGATGATCTTGCTTACAGGTTGGGCTTGCCATCTGAGCTTGTGGGTGTGCATCCGGTGTTTCACGTCTCTCACTTGAAGAAGTGTCTTCGAGTGCCGGGGGAGCAACTTGTCCCTGATGCTTTGGATATTCAGGACACGCTCGAGTACCTGGAGTACCCGGTGAAGATTTTTGATGAGGCGTTCAAAGAAACGCGGAGGTCCAAGATCAAGTTTCTCAAGGTTTAGTGGAGCAACCACACTGAGCGAGAAGCTACCTGGGAGAAGGAAGATGATCTGAGGAAAGAGTTTCCCTATCTGTTTGAGTTCGCTCCTTGATCTCAAGGACGAGATCCTGTAAGGGGGAAGTCTGTAACATCTCGTAAATTTCGATAAATAAAGCGACTAATTTTCCCAATTTCTGCTCCGATTAAAAATTATCTGTCCCAATTTTTGTTCTGTTCAAAAATCATTAGTCCCGAATTTCGTTCCGTCTAAATTCGAAATCCTTTTATCTAAATTGTTCCGGTGCCTAAATAATTTAGTCGCGTAATTTATGTTGAGGCTAAAATTATTTTTCGAAATCTCCTAATTAATTTTCAGATCCCTAAATATCTTCTCTAAATTGTTTCTTTTTCCAGCCTTTGTTTATCTCACAATTTTTAATTAATATCTCAGATTAATTTCTAATCCCTCCTATAAAAACTCTCTCCCATTCTTATCCCTTCCACCTCCCCTTTCCCCTTTCAATCTCCAGAAATTTTGTAACCGCCTCCACGCGCCGCTCCTCTCCTGCGCCGCCCCTCCTGATCTGCTTGTCCGCCCCGATTTCCGTGCCATCTTCGAGTTCTGCGCCGCCCCAGCCACGTCGCCCCGTTTGCTGGAAGCCCGCGCGTCTCTGTCACCCTGCTCGCCTCGTCTCTCGCGCCGTCAACGTCGAGCCGTGCGTCTCCCGAGCCGGTGCGTCGTGCCGTTCTCGTCAGCCTCAATTCCCGTCGGCGCGCCGTCTGCACCGTTCCCGCGCGACATCGGCTCCAGCTCGTCCTTCCCCTCATCGCGCCAGCCGAGTCGTCCTGCGCCACGCGTCGCCGACGCCGTCCCCCCAGCGTTGTTCCTCGCGCCGTCGATCGAGACCGCTTTACCGCGCCGACGCTCTCCGTTGACCGTCTTCACTCCACGCGCTGATTTCGGTTTCCAGTATGATCTCTGGTACTCTGCTCCGGTCAAATCTCCGATTTCCCAGTGCGTCGACTCCGCTGCTCCGATTTCCGTCTCCAATTTTCCAGATCCCCGGTGAGATTAATTTCCCTCTCTTCAATTCCTTTTTCCTCTCCGATTAATTGTTAGATTAATTGCTAATTGATTTGTAATTAATTATTTTGCGATTAATCTAAATCCTTGTGGTCTAAATCGTCTACAATTTTCGGAAAACTCCGTTTGATCTCTGATTATTTCCAAAATTGTTCCTTTATTTTGTCTCATCGCGATGTCGTGTAGGGTTGTTTCGGGAAACGTTTTACGCACGTTTAGCCTAGTAGTTCAATTTAGATTTAATTTTCGGTTTTAATTGTCGCGTAGAGTGTCTAACTCCTGTTCGTGCTGTGTTTAGCCGGTGTTCCAGAGGAGGAGTTCCGCGAGCTCGCTCAGTTCGACGACTCGGATCTCGACTTCGATTCCGAGTTGCCAGGTAAGCCGCGTTCTTGATCACTTTGTACCCAGTATTTAAAACTGCATGTTTTGTTTGCAATCCTAATTTGCATGCCAACTATTTTAAAATATGCTAGCAACATTTCTAAGCCATGCCTGTTTACTGTTCTACAAATATGAACCCTACGATTGTTTTAGAATATTTATTTTATTTTTATGCTTAGCCATGCTTAGTCGTATTTATTTTTATCTCACACCTATCACTATAAAAAATGGAATTTGTGTTAAATGATTTTGAACTGTGATTCAAATGTGTGAGTTTTGCAAATAACTATACATAACTATTTAGCGGGGGCAGGATGGAGTATGAGGAGCTGGGGGACTTTTGAAAAGTCTCTGTGGGTGTACCTGTTGCGAGTACAACGGGAAGATCCGGGCTGAGATCTTTTCGTGAGACTTGTTGTTGGCGTTGAGGTTGGAGATGGTGCCTGCCCTGGCAATTAAAGACCGAGTCCTTCGAGCCTTGTACGCTCAGTTGACAACCATGCACACCAGGTTATCCTGTATGGGCAGTTGGCTTGATCTTGAAGCTTGCCGAGATTGGTTGTTTACCCGTAAGTTGGCGGTGTTGTGTTAGTGTGGTGTAGAGCTATGACTCCCCACATGAGATCGAGATACCCCACCTGATCAGTGGTAGGCTCTTCACAGCTCCAGGACCCGATTGCATAGGCTTTTGGTATCCCTATCCTGAAGGACGGATGACGCCAGTTAAAGCTTGTGGACGGGTCTTGTGTGTTCGTCGGGGCTACGACGGTAGTTACCGATGACGCTTCTCGTGGGTCCAGGTGCATAACCTCTGCAGAGTTTTAGTCAATGCGCATTGCCACGTCCTTTTGGAAGGACACCCCTGAGTTGTGCTCCTTGTTGAGTAGTTTTGTTTTTCTTCTTCTTCTCCTATTTTAAAATGTTTTGGACTCCGGCCTTTGAGCTGTGGCCGAGTGTGGAGCTTACATCGGCATTAAAATGAACCCCCGTCCGAGATAACGGAGATCTCTGCGGGACAAGGAAATAAAATTTGACAATTTAAAAACAAAGCTTTCTTGCATCTTTAAAATAAGATAAAATGTTTTAAACTTGCATTTAGCACTTGAACCATGACTTTACCCTTGAAACCATTTGTATGCATACATTGTTGTTAGGTAGTACGCGGTTTGCTGAGTATTCATACTCACGGTTTTCTAATTTGTTGTTTTCAGAGGATACTCTCAGCTTCGACTTCGACTACGTCTCTGACGGTCCGTGACGTCCGCTCCTGCGCTCAAACTAGCATGTGTCGAGGAGGTTCGCTACTGCTGCCATGATGATGTTTTCGCTGTCGCTCTTTTTGGATTCTCGATAGTGATATATCTGCTCTGAGATGTTTCCGGCCTGCGTGCCGATGGACCCCTTTGGAGGATTTTATTCTAATAATTTCACTTTGACCTGCTATTTTTCTATTCTCATTTCTTGTTTAATATTTCTGTTATGGTTTCTTGATTGATCGCTTGTGATGTCGTGCTTACCAAACTCCTAGGATTGGCAAGGTCACGGAAGATCGGGACTTATCAAAATGTAAGGAAAATCCCGGTCGTTACACCTATGCCAAGTATATCTACTGTCCCGGAACACATTACACATCTGACGGTATATCTACTGCCCAGCTTTTAATTTGTGCCACCAAGCAGTTGCCAGTCTCAAATAAATGAAAAAGCCAAACTTTTTTTTTTGGAGAAACTCAAATTTTATTAATGCAACTTAGTATATAGTTTTGAATCATCTCGATACTTCCAGAAAATGTAGAAGCGAAGATTCATACCAACTCCTTCGATCTTTAGAATAATTATGTACCGACAAAACTAAACATTAATTTTGATTTTCTAAGTAAAATATTGAACTCCTAAGGCTTCTATTGAATTTCAAATTGTGTATGTAACTTTTCAACCGCACAATACGTTCGAAGGATGGTTACATTCCCAGATTTGGATTATTGAAACACAATTATATGAATATGGATATTCACTATCTGCTGGTTTTTTTTAGTAAATTCAAGTAGTGCAATACATATTTTAGTCTAATTTAGACATTTTTCATGAGTAGAAACGATTAACAGTGAACTGATCGAACAAAATTACCCAAAAATTACTTTTTTGTGTAGAATAGAAAGTACTCGCTCCAGTTTTAAAATATTGACACCGTTGACTTCTAATATCAATTTTGGCCATTCATAGTATTCAAAAAAGTTTAATAAATGTAGATATTTGAAATATGGCTAATAATTTTATATATTTGTAATTTTTTCTAATAAGACAAATGATCAAAGTCGATGTTAGAAGTCAACGGTGTTAATATTTTAAAACCAGAGGTAGTATAGTATACGTGGACCATTAAAAATTAAAGCAATCTGTAATTGTGAACTGCAGTGACTGATTATAGGAAAACAGGTCACGTGCAGATTTGAGAAATACTACGCCATCTATCGCACGTATTTTAATATACTAACCTTCCAGTAAAATCACTGCTCCATCTCCTACGATTCTTGCTCAAACTAATATATTGCATGGTATATTGTCCGTCTACAATCCGTTCATTATTTCTCGATGGAACTGGAAAAAGATAGGACAGCAAGCCATGACGAATGTAACAGGAGCAAATATGTACTGACAAGGACGGTGACTTTGAAGCTAAGAATATGATCATGATCGTATTTTCAAAATGCCCTCTGGCTAGAATTGTTTTATTAAATTTGATATCACTGGACAAGCATTTTAAATATATATCCATCCCAAAATATAAGTATTTCTGAATTTGATCAAAGTCAGATTCTTTCAACTTTGACTAATATTATCTAGAAAATTAAACAATCTTTAATGCAAAAAATTACATATTATGAAAGTTAGTTTCATGAAACATAATTTCTTTGTAATAAAATATTATAAATTCTCCATTATTAATGGGCCAAAGTTACAGAAATTTGACTTTGAACAAATGAAGGAATGCTTATATTTTGGACCGAGGGGGTTGGAGACGAGTGGACTTGATGTACTCATAACCAAGCCTACATTGAAGTATACAAAAACATACTACAATTAAATAGTCTTTTTAACAACTTTCCATTGTTGCTTAGTGGAATACATATTCTAATCTAATTTGACATTTTTCATGAGTAAAAAAAATTACAATGAAAACTCAACAAACAAAATTTCCCAAATAAAAAACCAGTTTGTATAAAACAGAGGGTCTCCAAACAAGCCAATTTTGTCCTAATTTACAAAAATCAGATTACCTGGGTTATTATAAACCCATAGTATAGGCTAGATTATGCCAGTTTAGCAAAATACTTGTTGCCCTTCAACAATCATAAATTACCCATCTTTGCCACTGGTCGGATTTAAAAAAAAACCACAAGCACGACTCTGGAAAGGATTTAAAATCAGTTTTCTCAGAAACCAGTGTATATACACTACACCGCAGTTTAGTTTTACCGAACAATAGTTACGATGAACGATCGGCCGGTAAAAGTGGGCAACAACCGTGAGTCGCTAATTGCTTCTTTAACGTCGGATGATTGGTCGGAAAACTCGTAACTTTTACCAATGGAGCAACAGTCAGTAAATGGAAACAGTAACATGTGACAATCGGTCAGGAAAAGTAATGGGAGGGAAAAAAATTAAAAAGACGCCAACCCTAACTTTTTACACCGCTCTGCCCTCCTCTTCTTCTCTAAACCAAAGTCTCTCCTCCCTCAGCCGCCAGCCACCGCCATCTCCCTCCGCGAGCTTCACCCTCCCAGCCACTGCCGCCTCCGTCCTCGTTCTCTCCCAGCCGCCGCGCCTTCCTCCTCACTCCCACCCAGGTGCGCATGTGAGCCCCATTCCCCCTGCCCGAGCGTGCGCGGCACGGTGCATCTGGGCGCGCTCCTTGGCCCTTTGCGGCACGTCTGGGTGTGCTCCTCGGCCATTCTTGCGCTTCAGCCCGCGGCGCATCCTGAAACTGCATGCTGCCCTAGGAAGTGACTAATCGCTGCCCTAGCAGCCACCTCCCGCCACTGCCTCACGTCCAAGCATGGAGAAGGTCAGACGACGGCTCTAATTAGGATTGTATGTGTGAGGCTTCCCCAAATTACAATTCATATATTAACACAATTAGGAAAACCTGTTGCCTCATCCTTTTGTTACCCATGTGTGTACTGATCAGTAAAATAAAATCCTTCATGCAAGATTCATACGTGAGTCTGGGATGGTGTTAACAAAGAACCGGCTCGTGTTAGGGTGCTGCAAGAAGGGGCTTAAGGCTGTGGAAGCTAAAGAAGAAGGTAGTCATCAAATTTCTATCATATAATTTGTTAATGGGTGCTTGTATGTTAGCTATGTGTGACATGACCAAAGTATTCTGTTATGTTTTTATGCTTACTATTTATTTGTTAGATTCCATTCGTAAAGGTGCTTGTATCCTGTATAAGGCGCGTGGATCAATCGTGGACTGACAATGACTGTAATGACTGGGTTTTTTTTTACCTTTCGATAAGTCTCGATCTTCCGTGACCTTGCCAATCCCAGAAGGTTGACAAGCACGACATCACAAGCGATCAATCAAAAAACCATAACAAAAGCATTAAACAAGAAACGAGAATGGAAAATAGCAAGTCAATACAAATTTATTAGAATGAAATCCTCCAAAGGGTCCATCGGCACGTAGGCCGGAAACATCTCAGAGCAGAATGATCACTATCGAGAAATCCATAGAAGGCAGCAACGGAAGCATCTTCATGGCAGCGGCTGTGAACCTCCTCCACACAGGTACGCTTGAGCATAGGAGCTAACTTCACGGTCTGTCAGAGATGTAGTCGAAGTCGAAGCTGTGGGTATCCTCTGAAAACAATAAATTTGGAAACTGTGTGTACGAATACTCAGCAAACCGCGTACTACCTATCAACAATATATGCATAGTTTCAAGGGTAAAGGCTGGCTCAAGTGCTAAATGCAAGTTTAAAACATTTTGTTTTATTTTAAAGATGCAAGAAAAAATTATTTTAAAACTGTCAAATTTTATTATCTTGCCCCGCAGGGATCTCTGTTCTCCCAACGGGGGTTCATTTTAAATGCTGGTGTAATCTCCACACCCGGCCACAGCTCAAAGGCCGGAGTCCAAAACATTTTAAAATAGAAGAGGAAAGAAGAAAACAAAACTACTCAACGAGGAGCACAACTTAGAGGGGTGTCCTTCCAAGAACAACGTGGCAATGCGCATTGACTATAACTCTGCAGAGTGTATGCACCTGTACCCACGAGAAGTGTCATCGGGAACTACCGTCGTAGTCCCGACGAACACACAAGACCCGTCTACAAGCTTTAACTAGCGTTATCCGTCCTCCAGGATAGGGATCCCAGGTGCCTACGCAATCGGGTCTTGGAGTTGTGAAGAGCCTACCACTGATCAAGTGGGGTATCTCGATCTCATGTGGGGAGTCATAGCTCTACACCACACTAACACGTCACCACCAACCCACGGGTAAACAGCCTCGGTAAGCTTCAAGATCAAGCCACTGCCCATACAGGGTAACATGGTGTGCATGGTTGTCAACTGAGCGTATAAAGCTCGAAGGACTCGGTCCTTAATTGCTGGGGCAGGCACTCTCTCCAACCTCAATGCCAACAACCAACAAGTCTCACGAAAAGATCCCAGCCCAGATCTTTCCGTTGTACCCGCCACAGGTACGCCAACAGGCCACACGCACTTTCCAAAAGTCCCCCAGCTCCTCATACTCCATCCTGCCCCGCTAAATAGTTATATATAGTTATCTGCAACACTCGCACATTTGAATCACAGTTCAAAATCATTTAACACAAATTCTATTTTTATAGTGATAGGTGTGAGATAAAAACAAATGCGACTAAGCATGGCTAAGCATAAAAATGAAATAATTATTCTAAAGCAATCCCAGGGCTCATATTTGTGGAACAATAAATAGGCACGGCTGAGGAATGTTGCTATCATATTTTAAAACAGTTGACATGCAAATTAGGGTTGCAAACAAAACATACAGTTTTAAATGCTGGGTACAAAAGTGATCAAAGAACACGGCTTGCCTGGTAGCTCGGGATCGTAGTCGAGATCTGGGTCATTGAACTGAGCGGGCTCGCGGTACTCCTCCTTGGGATTACCAGCTAAACACACCACGAACAGGGGTGAGACTAGGTACGCGACAATTTAAATTTGATTAATTAAATGTAAATTTAAATTACTTGGCTAAACGTGCTCAAAACGTTCTCCAAAAAATTCTACACGACGTTCTCGACGAGACAAGTTTAACGGAACAATTTTGGGAATCTTTTGGTCTTCCCCAAGAATCCCTGAAGATTTAGACTACAAGATACTAAACTAACTGCAGATCGACCACACCAACCACATGCCACCCAACAACTCGATTCAATCTGATTCTACTGAAAAACAACCGGAAGAACGAGGCTCTCACCATGGGCTTGTACTGAAGATGCACACACAGCCACCACTCCTACTGGACGACGAGTGGTGATGGCCTACAGATCAATGGCTCAGAGATCGAACCCCAGCAGATGAACCAAGGAAAACCGAAGGTCTGAAAATATGGACAAATCGCGAATACCACATCGATTCCAAAAGGATTGAATCACTAGAGAAGGAGGAGGAGGCGACTCACCACAGCTAGAAGCGAGGAGGCTGATTCGGTCGACGCAATCGAGAGCGGTTGATGCGCGGTGATGAGATCTGGTCCACCGGGCGACACGTGCGGGATTCAATCGAGCGGAGGCGGCAACCGGATCGAAGTGGAAGTGGAACAGCGACGCGCAGACGAAACGGGTCGTCGGGCGTTGACGTGGGACAGAGCTGCAGTTGACGGCGTGCGGGACGGGGAACGGTGACGCGGGGCAAAACCGGTCGCGCACGGGGTCGAAGCGGAGGCGGCAACGCGGGCGCACGGGCGGAACAGAGCAGCGTCGGGCGGAGACGGCGACGAGACCGAGGGTCGGGCAGACGGCGCGGCGTGGTTCCACCCGGAACATCCTCTGCTGAAACTTGTAAAGGACGAAAGAAATGAAGGGAAGAGAGATGGGTTGGTGGGATGAGGTAAAATGGAGGGGATATTTATAGGGGAGATTAATGGGAGAGGTTTTGGAATTAATTAAAGACTTTGGAGATTAATTAAGGGCTGTGAGAATTAATCTCGGCCCAACAAAAGCCCGGGGACCAAAATCATTCCGACGCAGAAAATTAAAAGGAGAATTTTGAAATCAAACGGAATGAATTTCTGGATAAACTTCACTTCGATTATTCTAAAAATTCTAAGATGTTACAGACTCTCCCCCTTGCCGGATCTTGTCCTCGAGATCAAAAAGCGGACTCGAACAGGTAGGGAAACTCCTTCCTCAGACTCTCTTCCTTCTCCCAGATAGCCTCTCGCTCGGTGTGGTTGCTCCATTAGACCTTGAGAAACTTGATCTTGGACCTCCTCATCTCCTTGTACGCCTCATCAAGAATCTTCAATCTTCACAGGATACTCCAGGTACCCGAGCGTGTCCTGAATATCCAAAGCATCAGGGACAACTTTCTCCTCCGGTACTCGAACACAATTCTTCAAGTGAGAGACGTGGAACACAGGATGCACACCCACTAACTCTGATGGCAAGTCCAACCTGTAAGCAAGCTCACCGATCTTCCTCAGAATCTAGAAAGGACCAACAAACCTCGGAGCCAAGTTCCCTCAGACATGGAAGCGACGCGTGCCACAGAGAGGTGACACCTTAAGATACACCCAATCATCAACGAAAGAAAAGGGCCCTCCTTCTCTTATCTGCATAACTCGTCTGACAGCTCTAAGCAACCCGAAGATGCTCTCTGATCTTCTCAACCTTCTCTTCTGCAGCTTTAATGGAATCAAGACCGAAGAAAGACCTCTCACCAACCTCTGACCACATGAGTGGGGTACGGCATCTCCTACCATACAACGCCTCAAAAGGTGATATCCCCAAACTGGCCTGAAAGCTGTTGTTGTAAGAGAACTCCGCAAAAGAAAGACTGTCCTCCCAGCTCTGCCAATAGGTGATCACACAAGCCCTCAACATATCCTCCAGAATCTGATTCACACGCTCTGTCTGACCATCTGTCTGAGGATGATAAGCTAAACCATACACCAAGTGCGTACCCATATCCTCATGCAAGCTCCTCCAGAATCTCGCGGTAAATTGAGGCCCGCGATCTGACAGAATGCTCCTTGGCGCACCATGCAACCTCACGATGTGATATATGTATAACTTGGCCAACTGATTAACTGAGTACCTCTTGCTCACAGGGATGAAATGAGCAGTCTTCATCAATCGATCCACCACCACCAAGATAGCATTATGATGGCGAGACATCATCGACAAACCTGTGATGAAATCTATACTGATGTCATCCCACTTCCAAGAAGGGATCGACAACGGCTTCAGCAATCCAGCCGGTCTCTAGTGCTCAGCCTTAACTCGCCGACAAACATCACACAAGGCAACACACTCAGCAATGTCTGCCTTCATACCAACCCACCAGAAATGAGTCCTCAGATCCTCAAACATCTTGATGCATCCTGGATGGATAAAATACCTCAAATCATGAGCCTCTCTCAGAATGACATTCCACAACTCCAGCACACTCGAAACACAGATACGGTCCCCAAACCACAAAGCACCCAGCTGATCCACACGAAAACCAGGTGCTTTGCCTTTCCTTATCTTCTTCAAGATCAACTGAATCTCTCGATCATGCTTCTGAGCTGACTTGATCTCCTCAATCAACAACAGCTGCAACCTGAGCTCGTGCAAGAAACCCTGAAGAACAATCTCAACTCCTAAACTGGTCAGATCTGCAAGAAGCTCTGACTGCCCAAATATCAAAGAAGAACAATAAGCCTTGCGACTCAAAGCATCGGCTACCACATTAGCTTTACCCGGGTGATAGTTGATGCTAAGATCGTAATCCTTAATCAACTCGAGCCACCTCCTCAGCCTCATGTTCAGCTCTGCCTGGGTGAAGATATACTTGAGACTCTTGTGGTCTGTGTAGATCTCATATCTATTGCCGATCAGATAGTGCCTCCAAATCTTCAAAGCATGGACAAGAGCCACCAACTCTAAATCGTGCGTCGGATAGTTCAACTCATGCTTCTGCAACTGCCTCGAAGCATAGCACACCACATTCTTGTTCTGCATCAGCACATAACCCAAACCCTAATGAGAAGCATCACAGAAGACCTGAAAATCCTGGTGAATGTTCGGCAAGGTCAAAACAGGTGCAGATGTCAACCTCATCTATAGCCCCTGAAAACTCCTCTCATAAGCATCTGACCAAACAAATGGCACCTCCAACTGAGTCAACTCGGTCATAGGCTTAGCTATCATGGAGAAGCTCTCAATGAATCGGCGATAGTAACCTGCCAATCCAAGAAAACTCCTCATCTTAGAGACTGACCTCGGTGACTCTTACTCCACAACAGCCTTGACCTTTCGAGATCAACGGCAACTCCCTCAGCTGTGACAACATGACCCAGAAAAGCAACTTTTTCAAGCCAATACTTGCACTTGTTGAACTTGACATATAGCTGATGAGACTTCAACCTCTCAAGCAGAACTCTCAGATGCTGCTCATGCTCTTTCGCTGACTTGGAGTATACAAGGATATCATCAATGAAAACCACTACGAACTTATCCAACTCAGTCATGAACACCTTGTTCATCATGTTCATGAAGTAGGCAGGAGCATTAGTGAGTCTAAAAGAAATGACCAAGAACTCAGAAGACCCATACCTCGTCACGAACGAAGTCTTCAGAATGTTGGAAGGACGAATCTTCATCTGGTGATACCTCGATCTCAAATCAATCGAGGAAAAGAACTTCGCACCCTTCAACTGATCAAACAAATCATCGATCCTGGGCAAAGGGTACTTGTACTTTATCGTCACCTCATTCAAAGAACAGTAGTCAATACACATGCGCATTGACCCATCCTTCTTCCTCACGAAAAGCACTGGGGCTCCCCATGGAGAAGCACTCGGCCGAATGAACCCTTTATTCAAGAGCTCATCAATGTGCTCCTTAAGCAAAGCAAGCTCATCGGAAGACATCTGATACAACCGCTTGGTAATCGACGCGGTACCAGAAAGCAGATTGATCGCGAACTCAACATCTCGATCGGGGGGTGTCCTGGCAACTCATTTGGAAACACCTGCGAAAACTCACGAACAACTGGAATCTGCTCCAAAGACAACTCCTGCAAGCTGCAAACTGAAGGTGAAACTCTGGACGCTCTAGGGATGCACTCCACTCGAACACCGTGGTGGTTAATAACGACACAACCCTCTCAGCACAAGTGATGACTCCCTTGTGCCTCGCCAGCCAATCCATCCCCAAGATGACATCAATGTCACGCGAGGGAAGGACGATGAGATCGGCTAGGAAGACCACACACTCAATCAAGAACACCTCTACACTCAACATGACTCTTATAAACTCCAAGAGGTGAAGTGGTAAGTCTAGGTATAGCTAAGAGTGAGGTAGGGAGACTATGTGTAGTCACAAACACCAACGACACAAATGAGTAAGTAGCCTCTGAATCGAACAAAACCGTCGCTAAGTGAGAGTGAACCAAGAACTCACCAACCACGACGTTGGGTGCCTCCTGAGCCTCCTCCACAGAGATGTGGTTCAGGCGACTGCACGTGACGTTTGGCTGAGCAGCACCACGGCCCGCTAAACGCACTCCTCAACCTCCAGACCGGTGCGATGGCCTAGCAAGAGTGGCAAACTAAACACCACCTCCCCCAAGACCCTGCTGCTGACTCGTCGGGCATTGAAACGCCTTGTGACCCTCCTGGCCACACTCGAAACAGTGAACCGAGGGCTGACCTGCTGTCGGACGAAAAGCGAACTGCTGCTGCTGCTGGAAAGCACCTCCCTGACTCTGAGAACCCTGCCGCTGGACTGAAACTGCAGCAGGAGCAATGGATCGGGCGAAGGTGGGCTGTCCCGATCCCTTCTAAAACAATCCGGTGAAGCGCTGACGCTGAAGAGCCTCACGACTGGTTCCCTGACCAGCTGCCCTCCTCTTCGCATCTCTGGACTGATCAAGTTTCTGAAGTGACACCTCCAAAGCTAGACACCTGTCAATAAGCTCGCGAAGACTCCTCTGAACACCACCATCCAGGTACAGAAGCATGTCGATACGCAAATCCTTCCGGAACCAGTACATCTTGCGGCGCTAGGTCGAAACCTCCTCTGGTGCAAAGTGGCTTAGCTGGGTGAATTGGCGGACTCTATGATAGACATACCTCCCTGACAAAGGTTACGAAACTCCTCCGCCTTTGCCTCTATGGCTCCCTCAGAGATGTGAAAACCACGAAAAACGGTGACAAAGTCGTCCCAAGTGAACTGCTCTAGATCGTCAAGAGTGGTGTAAAGGGTGTCCCACCAAGCACCAGCTGCACCTGTCAACTGGTGAGTCGCCAAACAAACAGCTTCCTGATCGTCACACTGAATCAGATCAAGCTTCTTCTCAATATCTCTGAGCCAATCATCAGCATCCAGAGGGTCAACTACAGGTCGAAAGTGGGTGGGCTCATGCTCAGGAACATAACCATGCAGGAACCAGCTGCCTGGTGGTACTGTGCTGCCTTAGGAGCATGAGCACGTCCACGAGGCTGCTGCTGTGACTGCTCGACAATCCGCTTAAGTAGAAGCGTCTGTCGGGCCATCACCTCCGCGAGGTTCAGAGCAGCTGGAAGCTCCTCACCCGGCGCGGCAACATCGACAGGCTGAACTCCAGGGTCCTTGGCGACTTCTCTGCCACGGCCTCCAGCCTAAGGGACTGGAGCTCCAGCACGGCCACGCCCTCGACTAACGCTAGGCGTGTCAGCCACAGGTGGCACCAGTACACGGCCTCCAGCACCGCGACCATGACCTCTGGGGGCAACACCACGACCACGCCCAGCAGGTGGCGGTACCTCAGTGTCCTCCAGAGCGGCCTCCTCGAAATGAGTCTGAAGGCGTCCAGACCTCCTCGGAGCCATTTGTTGCAGTAAAACATTTTTTATTAGAAAGATAGCATCAGCAGAAACTGAAATTATTTAAAAAGATAGAAGATCAGCAGATCAGGACAAGAATAACTAGACAAGCACAATTTCAAGCAAACCAGACTTCCATCAAGCAAACGACGAGATTTAAGAAAACAATTTTCACGATGAAGGTTTGATTGCAGATTTGAAAATCTAGATATATTCTTTAGTTATGTCCAGTTTTATGGTTTCGCTCCTACGGTAAGTACGGCTCTGACACCACCTGTAACGATCGGGTTTTTCTTACCTTTCAATAAATCTCGATCTTTCGTGACCTTGATAATCTCAGGAGGTTGGCAAGCACGACATCACAAGCGATCAATCAATAAACCATAACAGAAGCATTAAACAAGAAACGAGAATAAAAAATAGAAAGTCAATGCAAATTTATTAGAATGAAATCCTCCAAATGGTCCATCGGCACGTAGGCCGAAAACATCTCAAAGCAGAACGATCACTATCGAGAAATCCATAGAAGGCAGCAACGGAAGCATCTTCATGGCAGCGGCTGCGAACTTCCTCCACACAGGCACGCTTGAGCGTAGGAGCTGATTTCACGGTCCGTCGGAGACGTAATCGAAGTCGAAGCTATGGATATCCTCTGAAAACAACAAATTAGGAAGCCGTGAGTACGAATACTCAGCAAACCGCATACTTCCTATCAACAATGTATGCATGCAAATGGTTTCAAAGGTAAAGGCTGGCTCAAGTAAATGCAAGTTTAAAACATTTTGTTTTATTTTAAAGATGCAAGAAATATTTATTTTAAAACTATCAAATTTTATTATCTTGCCCGGCAGGGATCTCTGTTATCCTAGACGGGAATTCATTTTAAATGTCGGTTTAATCTCTACACTCGGCCACAGCTCAAAGGCTAGAGTCAAAACATTTTGAAATAGAAGAGGAAGGAAGAAAACAAAACTACACAACGAGGAGCACAACTCAAGGGGGATGTCCTTCCAAAAAGAACGTGGCAATGCTCATTGACTGTAACTCTGCAGAGTGCATGCACCTGTACCCACGAGAAGTGTCATTGGGAACTACCGTCGTAGTCCCGACGAACACACATGACCCGTCCAAAAGCTTTAACTGACGTTATCCGTCCTCCAGGATAGGGATCCCAAGTACCTACGCAATCGGGTCCTGGAGCTGTGAAGAGGCTACCACTGATCAGGTAAGGTATCTCGATCTCCGGGGAGTCATAGCTCTACACCACACTAACACATCACCACCAACCCACGAGCAACCAGTCTCAGTAAGCTTCAAGATCAAGGCACTGCCAATACAGGGTAACGTGGTGTGCATGGTTGTCAACTGAGCGTATAAAGCTCGAAGGACTCGGTCCTTAATTGCCGAGGCAGGCACTCTCTCCAACCTCAACGCCAACAACCAACAAGTCTCACGGAAAGATCCCAGCCCAGATCTTTCCATTGTACCCACCACAGGTACGCCCACAGGGACTTTTCAAAAGTCCCTCAGCTCATCATACTCCATCTTACCCTCGCTAAATAGTTATATATAGTTATTTGCAACACTCGTACATTTGAATCACAGTTCAAAATCATTTAACACAAATTCTATTTTTATAGTGATAGGTGTGAGATAAAAATAAATGCGACTAAGCATGACTAAGCATAAAAATGAAATAATTATTCTAAAGCAATTCTAGGGCTCATATTTGTGGAACAATAAATAGGCACGGTTTAGAAATGTTGCAAGCATGTTTTTAAGCAGTTGGCATGCAAATTAGGGTTGCAAACAAAATATATAGTTTAAAATGCTGGGTACAAAAGTGATCAAGGAACGCGGCTTGCCGGTAGCTCAGGATCGTAGTCGAGATCTGGGTCATCGAACTGAACGGGCTCGCGGTACTCCTCCTCGGGATCACCAGCTAAACACAACACGAACAGGGTCAGACTAAGTACGCGACAATTTAAATTCGATTAATTAAATCGAAATTTAAATTACTAGGCTAAACGTGCTCAAAACGTTCCACAGAAAATTCTACACGACATTCTTGACGAGACGAATTTAACGAAACAATTTTAGAAATCTTTTAAGACCAAACGGAGTTCCTAAAAATCCCTGAAGATTTAGACTACGAGATACTAAACTAACTGCTGATCGACCACATCAACCACAGGCCACCCAACAACTCGATTCAATCTGATTCTACGGAAAAACAACCGGAAGAACGAGGCTCTCACCGCGGGCTTGTACTGAAGATGCACACACAACCGCTGCTCCTACTGGAGGACGAGTGGTGATGGCCTAAAGATCAGTGGCTCAGGGATCGAACCCCAGCAGATGAACCAAGAAAAACCGAAGGTCTGAAAATACGGACAAATCGCGAATACCACATCGATTCCAAAAGGATTGAAGACTAGAGAAGGAGGAGGAGGAGACTCACACAGCTAGAAATGGGGAGGCGGATTCGGTCGACGCAACCGAGAGCGGTTGACGCGCGGTGACGAGAACAGGTGGACCGGGCGACGCGTGCGGGATTCAATCGGAGCGGAGGCAGCGACCGGATCGAAGTGGAACAGCGATGCGCGGATGAAACGGGTCGTCGCGCGTTGACGTGGGATGGAGCTGCAGTTGACGCGCGTGAGATGGGGAACGGCGACGCAGGGTCGAAGCGGAGGCGGTGACGTGGGACGAAACCAGAATAGCGAGCGCGCGGGCGGAATGGAGCGGCGTCGGGCGGAGACGGTGACTAGACCGAGGGTCGGGCAGGCGGCGCGGCGCGGCTCCACCCGGAACTTCCTCTGCTGAAACTTGGAAAGGAGGAAAGAAATGAGGGGAAGAGAGAGGGGTTGGTGGGATGAGGTAAAATGAAGGGCATATTTATAGGAGAGATTAATGGGAGAGGTTTGGGAATTAAATGAAGACTTTGGGGATTAATTAAGGGCTGGGAAAATTAATCTCGACCCAACAAAAGCCTGGGGACCAAAATCATTCGGGCGCAGAAAATTAAAAGGAGAATTTCGAAATCGAACGGAATGAATTTCGGGATAAACTTCACTTCATTTATTCTGAAAATTTTGGGATGTTACAATGACGCTACGTACAAATGATATTTTTTAAATAACTAAAATTGTTATAAGTAGTTATCGCGAGTTGTAACATATAAATTGCATGTAGGGAGACAAAGAGCTATAAACAAGGGGTGAACAGTTTTCTAGCTTTTGCATTTAGAAATTGAGCGATTGGAAACAAGATTTTATGCCCTTGCAGAAAGTGTGTAAACACATTTTGGAGACAGTGTAGTGAAGTACGAGAACACTTGATATATGACAGATTCATAAAACGATATACAACATGGACCTTACTTGGAGAAGTTAACTCCTCTTGTGTCAACAATGGTAATTTAATGTTCATGAGTTAATTGAGCAACCTAATGAAGACAATGATATGACTGAGCTTCTTAGGGACTTAGCTTGTGGTTTAGATGATAGAAGGGATATGGAATATGATGCGTCTTTTGAGCCATCTAATGAGGATGTAGGAGCCATTCATAAGCAAGCGGCAGACAATAGTCAAGGAGTTGTACCCTGGTTGTAAGAACTATTCCAAGCTACGTTTTTGTTAGATTGCTTCACATTAAACTTCTTGGAGGATGGACAGATAAAAGTTTTGATTTGTTGATTGATCTATTTGTTGATGCATTACCAGAGGGTTCAGCACTTCCTAAAAACTTCCATGAAGCTAAGAAATTGGTTAAATCTATAGGACATGGATACACTACTATTCATGTATGTGAAAATGACTGCATTCTCTTTTGGAAGGAGCATGGAAAATCTAATTTATATCCAAAATGTAAAGTTTCACATTGTAAATTAGAAAAAAAGAGTTTAGATGGTAAACGTGATTACAATGTTCCTAGGAAGGTTCTTCGTTACTTTTCTATCAAGAAAACACTACAAAGGTTGTTTGTATCCTCCAAAACAGCAAGTCTCACAAGGTGGCATGATGAACACTGTAAAAAGGATGGTTTGCTTAGGCATCTTGCAGATTCCTCTCTTTGGAAAGATTTTGATAAAAAAATATCCATGATTTGCTGCTGATAGCCGTAATATTTGCCTAGCATTTGCTACAGATAGTTTTAGTCCACATAGATCCATGAATGTCAGTTACAGTATTTGGCCTGGTATTTTGATTCCACTCAAATTTTCACCTTCAACATGCATGAAGGATTCAAATTTAATCTTGTCTGTGTTGATTCCCGGTCGACCTGCTGCTGGTAGTGATTGATCCGTAAAAAGGTGTCGGTCGGTAAAGGTTTTCTTGACAGCACTTATACCGACCGATGCCATTGGTCGCTAAGGACCTTTACCGACTGATAGCAAGTTATTGAAGGCGCCTTTAGTGACTGACGATAAGTTGCATATAGTAACTGTGGTGTAGTGATAAACTACCTTCATAAGTCTGTTTTATATTAATTATACTAGATCTAAATAGACCCTTAGTAAATAATTCCCCGCATACCATAATGTGGTTAACTATTGCTTTTCACCTACTTATGGCTATCAATTGTTTCCACGTGTTTGTTCATGGAAACAACCTTTCAATAAATACCCCTCCATTGGACTCAGTCTATAAGACTCCAAAATGTATCTATTTGTGCATACAGTAGCTTCACTTCATTTCCTTTTAGTTTTACGATCAATAATGAACAAATTCTAGTAGTTTAATATAGTTCATTCAGATCATGTGAATGCAAGTGCAGACATATCTAATCATGATCCTAGTAGAGGGAGGATTCATCAACAAGGAGGGGAACCTCACGCTGAAATACCAGTATGCACGTCCAACACTATCTGAAGGTTGCATGTAAATAAGAAAATCTGTGTCAATTAGTTTCCCTTTGTTGGAGGCCTATGAATCCTATCCTTCTAGGGCCAATTGCGAAACAGACCCACCAGAGAAGTTAATTACACATTTAGCCCCATTTTTTAGGGTTTGCTCATTTGGCATTAGTTTTCAAAATAAATGCTAAGTGATCATGTGACGATGTTAAGTCCAGTGTAAAAAAACATATTTGCCCTTGCCCAATAACCATACTTTTCTTCATTTATTTTTCATGAATGACCGTGTTTTGTAAATAAAAAAAAATCTATCAGTGTTGGGAAAAATTATAAATAATTGAATGCTTTTGAACTTGACCTCAGAAAAAAGTTGAATGTTTTAGTCATTATTAAATATACATTAAATTTTAGAAAGAATTTATAACAATTTCACAACATTTTAAAGTTTTTAAAAAATTGGCAGCAACATTTTGAATCAAATACAAATTTTCAAAAATTTCACAACATTTTAAATCAAAATTTTCAAAAAAATTCCATGGCCATCCTAGTCGCCGTAGCTTGAGACATTATCAAGCAACCCTTTTTTTGTTCGTTTACAAACCAATCCAGGGGTAATTCTGTCCTACCCTCATTTTGTTGATTTTTCTTTTTTTCAAGTCATCAAAAAGTCCTGCTGCTAATGGTGTTACTAACTAGGGCCAAACGACAACTTCATTTCAAAAAACAAGGGTCAAATGTGCAAACACTAAAAAAACAGGACCAAACATGCAATTAGCTTCTCAACATGGGTTATATTTCAGTAAAAAAAATGCTGCAAGTGAAAAAAATTTATGATGAATTTGTAGCTACTTGTTTAATGTGACTTATAAGCCCATGAAGTCAAAATTAAAAGACTTGATAAAGGTAAACCGGGATTGACTTGCATTTTGACATGTGATCGGTTTTTGACACATGTCACCCTGTCCTTGATTCGATGTTGAGCTGTTTACTTATTCTCCTCCTCGATCTTGAGACGACAGGGCACCTCCCGCTTGTAAGTTGTAAGATTAAAACATGCATAGATACAAATTCTTAAGGCTTTTCTTCTATGAATTTTATTTTTTAATTTATTGATGAATAACATTCATGTTTAATAAATTCATTACGTAGGTTTACACATAAGAATTGTACCAAAACTTAGTTTACATTTTTTCTAAGCTTCCTATAATTTATTTTTTATAATTCATTAGTCACCAAAGTACTTGGTCCATATATGTGTAATATTATTAATTATAGCATTTTTGTCGTAAGAACCTTGGTCACACTTTAGTGACTAAAACCTTGTCACTATATGTATATAGCGATCAATAATTGAATATATTAGTCACTAAAATTATATAGCACCCAAAAAGTTCTTGGTAACTAAATGTATTTGGCAATCAACGATCATACACCTTGGTCACTAATAATATATGTCAACCATAAAAACCAAGTCTTCGTCACTATTTTTGAATATTTTGAGACCAAATTTATCGGTCACTAAAAGTTGGTGATTAAAGCTCCTTTTTTTCTTGTAGTCGATTTCCCACAAATTCCTATTCGAGAAGAAAACAAAAACAGGAAAAACAATAGATCATTCAGAAGTGGGTCATATGCTAGGCCACAGACATGCGACACTGGATCGCACTTAGTCAGAAAGAAAAAAATTGAATTGGAGCTCATCCATGGTGGTGGAATGTACAGGGAACGATGGCGTCCTTGGTAGATGAAGCCTTCCAGTGATTAAAATTGATCGCAGAACTATACTAATTCGGTCGAGGAGGCCTCACACAACAATTTTTTTTTAAGACTCCAGGTCAAATTGGAAGTGGCCGGGATGGACCAGTAGGTGGTGTGTTAGGAATAATCTTGACAATGGTGTGTCCTGGGCATGTTGTGCCGCGTAAGTGCGTAAGTTCAGTTAGTTCAGAGTTGTGTTTGTGCAGGATAGCTGCATGGGTTACTTGTCGTCATGGCGTGCGTCAAGCTCGCCATTTGCCCAGGTCTCACGGATGTGCAGTTGGCCACGATGAGAGAGGCAAATGCGTGAGGCCGGCGCCGTGCTGCGAGTGGGTGCATGCAGATTAGCTGCGTGTACATATGTGGCGGGTGTACGCTGGCCATGAGCAGAGCGGCTTGCTCAGACTCCGCCATGGTCTCGCGGAGGAAAATTCTCGCAGCGAGAGGAGTCCAGAGGACGTTCGTGCGGGCCTGCACATAAGGGCCGTGGAGTTGGTTAGTGCTAGCGCCTATAAAATATCTATGTACTGCTATATTCGGTTTGAGCAGAGTGAAAGAAATACAAGTGAACAGCATTCATCGCCGGTGCGGCGTCCATCGCCCATTTCTGGCGTCCGCCGCCCTGAAGTGTCACTACAGAAAAAAATTTTTTAATCACCAAGGTATTTGATCACAATATGTGTAATGTTATTCACTATAGTTATTTTGTCATCAATAACCTTAGTCACACTTTGGTGACTAAAATCTTGCCGCTATATGTATATAATAACTAGCAATTGTATATGTTGCTCACTAAAATAATATATCAACTATAAGAAACCCTTGTAACTAAATGCATGTAGCAAGCAATGATCATACAAATTGGTCACTAAAAATTTATGTCCACAATAAAAATAAAATTTTATTCACCATTTTCTTGTAGCTTGTCTGTGTTTTTGTGTTCTTTGATCGTTCGTCGATCCTCGATACCAACGTGGTGAAGCTTCAATGACGATGGGAGCTCAACGGAGTTGATGAGGATGGCTTCTTCATTCAGAAGCTTCATCGTGGCACTGGAAAGACCGTCTTTGAGGAGTGAGTTAATGGCGATGTTCAAAAGTGTTAAAACATTGTCAAGATCATGATCAGCAGTCGGAGGTGGTGACGGTGATGCGATCTGGCACAACATACTTTGGAGCTGAGACGGTAAGCGTTAGAAAGATGCACAGAGAAGTATATAACTACTAGGTACAAAGGAATTGCCCAATGGCTCGCTGTGAACGAAGGAATCAACATCGAGGTTAACCGATAGAACAAACAGCCGGAACATGAAATGACGGATTGATTTCCTCGATTTGGTTTACAAGTACCATTTTCCCCTCTTTTTCTGCTTAATTAAAACTTCCCTGTCTTCAAAATTTGCCCACATTTGCATGTTGGTAGTTTGATAGGTGTAGAATGTGATAGCTAAGGTTCGGGTTGAAAATCTCCCAATCGATTGAAATTAAAATTTGTAGAATATAAATAACTATTAATAGTTATTTAATTAATTTTAAACAGTTTGAGGCTTCATATTACTATGACGATTCTTAGCTTGTGTCAAACATGTTCCAAGCGTCCAATGGGCCAAGACAATTTGCATAGTGGTACTTAAAAAACGACGCAATATTGCCATAGATTCCTTTTGTCTTTTACCTAATGCGCAACGGAATATTTTTTTGTAAAGGTTCCCATGGGTTTTCTTTTGTCTTTTACCTAACGGGTAATGGATTATTTTTGCCATCGATTCCTTTTGCCTTTTACCCAACACGTAACGGATTATTTTTGTCAAGGTTTCCATGGTATATACAAAGATTTGGTTAAAGTCAAACTCTTCTAACTTTTACTAATAATATCTAAAAAATTACATAATTTTAATATAAAAATATACTTTTTTATGAAAGCTTATTTCACGATGAATCTAAAAAATATAATTTTTATATGGTAAAACATCATTAATTCTTTATTATTAATATTCAAAGTGATAAAAATTTAATTTTGACTAAACCTAAAAAACCTAAAATCATTAATTCGCCACCAACACCGTCCATGCCGCCGCTAACTGGCATGGCCAACGAGGAGCTCCCCAGAAGGCCGCCAGCGCGCAGCTCCCAGCGCCAGCCAGCGCGCCGCGCCCCAGCGCGTGCGCAGGCGCTCTGGCCGGTGGGGGCCACAAGGCCCACCTGGCAGCCTCTCACGGTGCGCACTGTGGCCAGCCCCTAGGTGGGCTCGGTCCATAGACGGCAGACACACCCACCCGACAAGCGGACCCCACCTGTCAGCCACAGAAAGCAAAAATGCTGCGGCCACCCAGCTCATGTACACACAAATATATCCCCAAGCCTTTAATAATCCAGATAAATTCCTAAAAATTACAGAAAATAGCCATTCCATAAGTCCATTCAACTTTTATAAAAATTACAACTTATCCCTACAAATACTTGAATAATTACAAAAAGGACCCTGCACTTTGTTTCTAACACTATTTGCACGTAACATCTCCGATCGTCGTGATTCTTGCACCGTTGGAATCGTCGCTCCAAATCCTATCATTTGACAACACTCAACCCTCCAAGCACTTTGTTTATCTGGTTTTATATTTGATTATTGTTCTCTTCGCTGTAGATTTACTTTTATCGTATTTCACGTGTAGACAACAAGGAGCTCGGAGAAGAGGAAGCCGACAAACCAGAGTACGAGGAGGAGCCTGAAGATGCCTTTGAAGGCAAGCTCTAATTCATTGATCATATTAACCCTATGTTTTGCTTATCCACCTATACGGCCTGAAAGCTTGCATTGGAAAACAATTTGCATACACACGCACCAGCTGGATGAACTACCAGCGCTAAACAATCTTCAGGCATAAGACAGAACAAGACGCATCTGGGATTTGGCCTTGAACAATTTGCTATATTGAGTTCCTGTGAAATAAGTAAACTCGTGATGCGAATGCATTGACGAGATAACAACAATATATTTTTTTCAATAATCCAACCTAGTTACAGTGATCAGCAGGAATGGACAAAAACTGCAAGACTCACTCTACACTATAATACAAGGTGGTGGCTTACGAATGAATGATCATACATTAGTAGTACAACGTTGTAGTTCCAAATACCATCAAATATATATAACTAGGCAAGTAATAACGACTCTTTTCTTTGATTTGAGCGAAGAAGAGACAATATTAACTTATGTTTTGAATCAAATGACTCTGGTTACATAATATGAAGGGACAAATTTGTGAGACTTGGCCGCTATTATAAAACCTCAGGGTAGCTTGCATACATCTCATAGTACTACATCTAATATTAGTATATGGAGTATGCATCTGTTGTTGTGTTATAAAATTAATTGGCCACCAACCGTGTAACCAATTCTCGTTTGGATCCAACCGACAGCAGTGATCAGTTGCAAGGGATGAGCTGCGTTACTGGAAGTTCCTGCGCAATGACGTACCAACCAAGCGGCATTATAGCTAAGAAATAAGGCAGACTACTAGCTATCGACAAATGGATCCATGCACTACGTCATAGTTTTCTACTCATCTCCAATCTCTCATAAAATATGTCTATTAAGAATATATAGAAAAAAAATGGGAAACACAATGAGTGCGGAGTCAGTAGAGAGAAAACATCATAGAGGAAAAACGAAAAAACAACTCCGTATCTATGAAGCTTATGAAGACTAGTAAATCGAACATATGTAACCTCTGTATGTTCTGGCCTTGTCATTAATCATACCTCCGTGGAATCTTCAGAAAGAAACAACCAAATCCATGGATTAAACAACCAACAATGAGAAGAAAGAATCTTCACCTGCCAAGCCAACGGATGGGAATATGTTAGTTGCTTGTGAACACATATGACAGAGGACACATATACATGCAGTCCTAGGACAGTAGATATACTTCCGTAGCAGGAGTGGTGCTATGATTGTGAAGTTCGAATTGTGCTAATTGGAGGGTGGATCATGTGTCACATCTACACCAAATCGAGGATTATCACAACTTGATGGAACATCAGAAACTGTAGCGACATCAAATGTGAAGGAAGTAGACTTGTGATCTGCATTGACAAAAGATAACAGCCTAGATTGTTGTCGCCGTTAACTTCTAACATCAGTTTTGATCATTCAACTTTTTTAAAAATTAATTCAAATGTGTAAAATTATTAGCCATGTTTTAAACAACTTTGATGATAAAGTAACTTATAACAAAATATATGATATTTATAATATTTTTTTAATAACATGAATGATAAAAAATGATGTTATAAGTCAACAGTGACTTATGTAGTATTCAGAAAGGACGCAAGCAGATTGCCAAAGATTTCTTTTCTTAAACTAACGGATTACTTTTTTGTAAAGTTTCGCTTGAATTGTTCCTGTCCTCGCTGCATATTATCTGTTTTTCCGCGAATATATAGCATTGGATGAACTACTAACGCTAAAACAAATGATCAAATATTCAGGCATAAGAGCATATGGGAGTTGGCCTTGAACAATCTGCAGCATGTATATATTGAGTTCCAAAACCAAACTGAAGCAAGTAGACTCGTGTGTGCATGCATTGACGAGAAAACAACAACAATTTTTTTTTCTATAATGCAAACTAGTTACAATGATCAACAGGAATGGACAAAAACTGCAAGACTCAGTCTACACCATAAAACAACAAGGTGGCTTACGAATGAAGCATCATACAATATTAGGACAACGTTGAAGTTTCAAATACACGCGTCAAATAAAACAAGCCATGTAATAATGACTTCGTTCTTGGATTTTAGTAACGACGACAATATTAACTAATGTTTTGAAGCAAATGATTGTGGTTCCAAATTATGAAGGGACAAAATTGCGAGACTTGACCGTCATTATAAAATCTCGGAGTTGCTTACATACATCTCATAGTTGTACATGTAACGTTAGTATATGCAGTATACATAACAAAGTAGCTGGCTACCAGCCGTGTAACCACTTCTCATTTGGATCCAAGCGGCAGCAGTGATGAGTTGCAAGGGACAAGATGCGCGATTTGGTGCTCCTGCTCTCTGTTGTAGCGGACAAGTAGCATTACAGCTAAGAAATGAGAGGCAAACTACTGTCAACAATTTTCTATTCATCCCCAATATCTCATCAAACAAGAGATTTGTTAGAATTCTTAGAGTTAACCACAGTCATCCATTTGATCAGATCTAATGGTTAAAACATGGAGGTACTTAGTCAAAGGTACTTTAAGTTTTGGACTGGTACTAATGTGGTGGGCCCAGTACCAAAAGTTGTGAACCCAGTACCAAACTTAAAAATCAGTGGCTGAGAATAATTGAGGAGAGGGAGGACCTCAGGTATCTCTCAAGCACCGTAACAAAACTCATGAAATAAAAGTCTATCAAGAATAGGAAATAATGGGAAACACAATTTAGTGCGGAGCCAGTAGAGAGAGCATCATAGAGGAGAAACGAAAGAAAAGAATATCCGTATTTACGAAGCCTATTAAAGATTAGAAAATTGAACAAATGAGTACTTCTATGTTCTGGCGGTGCCTTACCTCCATGAAATCTAAAAAATTTGAAGACAAATGGTCAATATGTATATATGAAGCCTATTAAAGATTCAGAAATATAACAAACGGGTATTACTATGTTCTGGCTGTATTCATAACAATCTCTGCGTATATAGTACAAATATACAAAACAGATTAAAATTAAATAGTCCGTTAATTAGCTGCTATCCATCGTTGCTGAGTCGAACGGGACAAAAAATAGGATGGACATCATGATCAAGGTATAGAGACAGAAGGTATAGTTTGACGAGAACTTGTCTACCAATCTCTGCAGGGCAAGAAAATTGATTTTCAATAGAAAATATCTGAATTAATATATCGCCGCAACAACCAGACGGGCGTTGATGTGTTGCCATTTGGCATCGTCCAAAATTACTCTCCTATATATATATATATGGGTTACGCACTCTCTGGCTGCGGACAGAAGAGGAAGAACATAGTAACCATGCACGGAACACGAGAAAGGAAGTGGTGCGTGTGTGAAGAAACCAAAAATGGAGAAAGGAAATGATAAGCAGCTGAAGAAATCAAGTATGGGGCCAGAGAATGGAAGTAATGCCCCGCAGGAGAACGGCAAGACCCATAAAACATTATTTTCTCATGCATTATTTTTGTACAAGCATATTGCAGTCATGCATATAACTTACTTATTACCTGTTGTTAGACATATCCTTATTTGGATCGTATATACGAGGCTTCAATAAGTAAAAGATGATATGTACAACCGCGTTTGAAAATTATTTGAGTTTGCTTAATATAAATATATGGAATACCATTTCACTTGTATGTTTTTAAATTTAGGCATGCTCAAAAATCATACCCTTGTTCGTTAACTAAAAACACCATAGCCCTTTTCATCTTACATATTTTGCATGCATATACCCACGCAAGATGAGACGCAGAAGCAAGGAAAGGACGAGACGCAGAAGAAAGATGAGACAGATAAGAAGGAAATAGGTAAAGCAAGCCGCCCTAATACGAAATGCCGTGGTAAGAAAGTTACCAATACGGAAAGTTTGAAATTCAGGCACCGTCAAAAATCATATCCTTGTAATTCATTATTGAACAATACCATAACCCTTTTATTCTTAATTTTTTCGCATGCATGTATAGACGTGCAAGGGGACTCTCTAAGAGCATCTCCAAAAGTCCCCATTCACTCTCCCTAAATCAAATTACGAGGAAATAGTATAAAAAACCTCCTCCAACAGCTCTTCTAAATACCTCCCTACTTTTCCGGCCCTCAAAAATCCCCTTATCCGGCGGTAGATCTAGAAAACTTTCTGGGGTCCCAATCCCATCTCACATGCAACTAAACTTAGGACCCGTTACTGACTTAGCTCAAATTTAAATTATATTGGGACATATTTAAGGGAGCTGCTGGAGGAGATGATTAAAATAGGTTCCAAATTTTTTTGGACTAGCCTCAAAATACAGTTTTTGGGGTTATTTTTTTGGCACTGTTCGAGATGCTCTAATCATATTTTACCACAAGGTCTAAGGGCATCTCCAATGAAACCCTCATATTCCGTCCCCTATATCTCCACATAAGGGTTCTCCTATTTAGATTTGATCCTAATTTCAATGCGTACTCCAACCATTATCTTAAATATCACTCTCTACATTAGCTGGTCCCACATGTAAGTCTTATACTCTACATTAGTTCATTAGATAGTCCCACACGTAAATCTCCATTGGACTAAGTCGACTCCAAAGTGAATCTATGGTGCATACAGTAGCTTCGCTTCATTTTCTTTTTGTTTTGCCATAAATAACGAACAAATTCTTGTAGTTTAATATAGTTCATCCAGACCATTTAAATGCAAGTGCAGACAAATCTAATAATGATCCTATTGGAGGGAGAAATCTTCAACAAGGAGTGAATCCTCGTGCTGAAATACCATCACCTCAAAAACCGATCTGGAGGTTGTATGTAAAAAAAAAAGAAGAAAATCTCTGTGACAATTTGTTTGAATTCGTTAGAGGCCAATGAACACTATCTTTATAAATCCTAAATTGATAGTGTATTACATTCAGTAATAAATGCTGCAAGTAATCACTACTGCCAATTTTTATCACGAATTTGTAACTACTTGTTTAACCTAAGTTATATGCGCATGAGGATTAGTATATGTTATGGAACTGATCTTCATGATGTAATTAGTTGCATGAAAAGATCTGTGGCATAAGATATTTTAGTAATTGGCGGTCAAACTTAAAAGACTTCACAAAGGTCAAACCGGGATTGACCTGCATTTCGAACCTCTGGTCAGTTTTGGACTTAATACTTCTAATAAAAGCTGAATAATATCAGGAAAATATTAATTCTTTGAAATGACCTTGGTTTATTTACCATTTGTAAGGTCAATATATCTGTTGGGACATGTACTAGTACTATTCATTTGTTGTTCAAAACTTTCCATGATTATTCATTTATGTACGCAGGAAAAAATGTGACATGTACACCTCCTATGTCTGGTCAGGCTCCTCAGGACGTGGTCCCTTGTGTCACTAAATCAACAGTCACTAGCAGTTCTACTGGTAAGTAAATACGGAGTATAATTGAGATGCAGGCGTATTTACGTGCATATGGTTTCTGATGGGCTTATTCCATTAATTATTTGAAATTAACTTGGTTTATTTACCATTTCTATAGTAAATAGTATATCGGTTAGGAGGCTCGCTAGATGTGTACTCCTACATGTACTGCTATGTATTAGTTGTCCGAAACTTTTCGTGATAATTATTCATTTATTGTGTGCAGGAAAATTTTTGAGTCAATGAGCTTCTGGGTCTGGTGGCTCGGTTCTGGTGGAGCCTCGAACTGAAAAACCAGGCAGTAGTACCAAATCTTCTGGTATGAGATTCATGTATCGTTTCAATTATTTCCAAGCCGAGGTCCCATATTCCAATATTCTTTCTGACTTCTGAGCCCTACACTTCTCTTTATAAGCAGCACTGTGGGTCGGCCATTTGATCTTAACCGTCAAAAAAGTAATTAACTATGGATAAGCTTTATAGTCAACTCAGTCAATATCCTCTGCTGCAGTGACTATAAATGTGCTGTCATTCGCAAAGTCCTATTAATGCATTAGTAATCTGTGTTTTGAAATTATTATCATCAACTAATTTAAATTTGAACTAACACATGATAATACTTTTAAAACGGAGTTACATACAAGTTGAGATATGAGTGATTTTACGTTGGTATTGCTGAGGTTGATTAAGAGGCAGTAGCGGTGGACACTTGTAGCCCTGAATTAACAGGCACTCGCAGTTCTATTGGTAAGCAAATCTTTATATATTAAACGCCGTGCGTTCTCTCAACCCTCGTTGCGCCAGACATCTTAAAAAATATTGACTGTCAGATTAAAATCTAATGATGGATATTAGAAAGAAGAAAAAAAAATTCTCCGATCAACGTAAGAACATGCTTCTACTCCGTGAGAGCAGGCACAAATGGCCGTACTATTGCCCTAGCTTTTTCAGTTCCACACACTGTCCTGTCACAGTCCTTTGCGAACAGTGAAATAACAAAAATCAACGATAAACAATAATTTAAAAAATAAAAAGAGTATGTGATAATACAAATGAACAATGGTATATAACTGTTTTGTTAAATTAAATTTATTTTTGCAATAGATTTAATAAAACTATTCCAAAAAATTTCTTATAAACATATTCTACTTTTATGTCTTCCAAGTATATGATACAATTAAAAACTTTTATATATTATAAAAATATATATTTAAATAACTTAAATTGTTTTATCTCTTAAAAACGCTTCTTGATTAATATGAGAACTAAAATTCAATCTTTTTTTCGCTTACAACTCCGGTCTAAAAAAACAGTAGCTTTGAACGCAATGTTTTAATCATTGCCAATATAAATTAGAAATAATTTTAAATTTATTAAGTTACAAAATTAAAAATAATTTGTTTTTAAAAATATTTTTTTAAAAGTGTACCGATGCTACTTTTTATTAAATATTTTATAGATAACAAAAGTTACACTTATGCTTTAAAGACTATGTCGGTAACTTCTTTTTGAAATCGGAGTATATGTTTATGGAACTTTGTCATCCATGTCAAGACAACTATATTTTTATTTGTTAAATAATAAATTTAAAATATACTACTTCAACTAAAGATACACAGCAAAAACATACACGAAAAACGCGACAATTACCGCGTAGATTTTCTAGTACAGAGTATAATTGAGATGCGGGTGTAAATGTGATTTGACAGCTACTCCACATTTTATACTCTACGGTTTTAAAATATTAACGCTGTTGACTCCTAATTACTTCAATTTTGTCCATTCGTCTTTATTTTAGAAAAGTTCTTCAAATGTATAAAATTATTAGTTATTTTTCAAATATCATTAATGATAAAAAAATTATAACAAAATATATTATATATTTATTATATTTTTTGAGTAAGATGAGTGATCAAAATTGATGTTAGATTTCAACGATGTCAATATTTTAAAAATAGAGCGAGTATTTCACAATACCCTTTTTGGGTGTTCCACTGTTTTTATTTTCCATTTGTAGATATCCGTTTCTGTAGTTTTAGTAGCTTTCTGGGATTATCATTTTCACAATCCACTTGTACTCACAACTTAATCTTATTATTCGGATAGATCAAAAATTACCTCCTCCTACTTCGGACCGTAAGACTCAGGCTGAAGCCCCTAATTAGAATAGCACAGGCGCACCTGCATCTGGTATGCAAATAGTAGGAAAGCTATGGCTTGTTTGATTCAAATACTAATGTTACCCGCTTACCATGATTTTTTGGTCAAATTTGAATGCGGTTAGGTGCTCAAATTCTTAATCATAATGTTCTCACTACCATGCGGGTATATAGCTGGAATGGAATCTGTGGCTATAGATCGATCGGTGCCTAACCTTGACAAGCTCAAGCTCAACTACCTTAGGCGTGTGTAAATGAAAAATTAAGTGCACATTGCTGAGGTGGATTAACACGTCCATAGTATAACCGTGTTATGTGCCGGACCTTTAGGAGGGTATCGTAGAATGGTGCGGCATGGCGGCGCTATGCTTCATGCGCACCGAGGGTCGATAGGGGTATGGATGGTGGGTAGGTCCACCGAGTGGTCGACTTTGACATTTCTAGAAGGTAGTATTTCATGGTCAGATTTGGTCCTCAAGAAACATCCAACGGCTCAAGTTTTGATGATGATGCAGAGTGGTCTTTTTGCGATAGAACGCATGCATTCTACTAGAATACACACTCTAGATTGTATTCTTATGCATATGGCATAAACAACGCGTTCTCTCTAACTACAAGCCATATGATGAGATAAAGATGAATGTTATGCTTGATCCATGCATGAATCAATTTACTAATTAGTATGAGTATAAAGGTGGTGTAACAGATAAATCACTTGTCGCAGCAACCAATTGTTTGTACATTTAAGGGGTTTTAACTCTCTTCAACAATAACTTTTTTTCAGTTTAATTCTGTTTATTCGTTTGATCTACTAAGTATTATATTACACGGGTTCTATGCTGCATGTGAAAGCTGGATTAGCGCTTTCACAGCGTCCATGGGAGAAGAAGGAAAGAAACGGCGCCGGATGGAGGAGGGAGGCGGCGCAGAGACGTCCGGTCGTCAAGTGGCGACAGGGAGCCGAAAGCGCTGGAAGCTACAGGAGAAAACTCTCTGCAGAGAGGGCAACTAAAAGATCCAACGGCTGAGGACCGAGTACAGTATTTGCTACAGTAAATTTAAAAACCATACGTAAACTAGCTGAGGCGCCCGCGCGTTGCTGTGGCGCAAGTAGAGACCAATTACTCAAACCATTGAATCCCCATAATGAACTGATCTAACTAAATAATGAAGCAGATAAAACATTATGTGAGAAAAAGGTGCGGGGAACTACTTAACATGCTATACACGTGTAGTTGATAGCAAAATTCAGAATCTCAATCAGACACCAAATTTTGCTATAACCACAAACCGCAACTCATGACACTATGTAATCACAAACTTTTACAATCCATCAAGAATGCCTTACGACCTTATGCATGTGCACTAGGCGCCACTTCGCTTATTTTCATCTTACAACATTAAAGAAGTTTTAATTCCACATGAACAATCTAAACACATCAGTGTTGTCTTTGAATCACATTAGATCAAACATTTTAATACTTTATTCAGTAGTAAAAAAATGTTGACTGCAAAGTACTACTTCTGTAAAGTATGTTGAATGCAAAATACAATGTGGTATCCAAAATATAGACTGAACATCTACTCAATTAACAACAGAGAAAGAGTGAGAGGGGGGGGGGGGGGGGGGGGGGAAGAGAGAGAGAGAGAGATTGATTTTGGAGTGATTTAAATAGGACAGAACATTTGATTGGCAGAATTAACAGAATGAGAGTTTGAGTGCATTTTTGTTACCTGAATAACCGAAGGTCAAAATCCCTTCTATATTATGAGTCTGAGATATATTTTAATGCAATGAAAAAATTCCTGTAAAAATTAGATCATCAAATTTTTATTAAAAATTTGAGCATTCTGAAAATTCAGTTTGACAATGCGAACTGAATACGATTAATTAGATAGAGCAAAACTCTACTACATAAATGCATAAATGCACAAATACAAATGAAACATTCAAAGTAATAAGAGGATGTTAGTTTGCCATTACAGTGTAATGTAGCCTATGAAATATTTTGGTTTTTAGTTTCTGAATGCTACACAGGAGTTTTCAGTTTGCGACAAAAGGAAAAGGCGTTTTCATTGCTGATTGTTTTGACTTGTACCTTATGAAAGGATGAACACATGGTACTTCTTTGCGAGCTGCAAATGAGTTCTTCATATCAGTTTGCCTAAACGCGGACAACAGCAATGCTTACAATTAAAGGATCAAGGGTGTACTGGGGAAAAAAATGTAATCAGCGGCAGTTAGCAGCAGTTACCTATATGCACCAAATAATGATTCCATTTTCTCGATCCTTTCGTCTTTGTTACTCTTAAACAATGAAAAAACAATATTTAAGTCTCATACATGAGAAGCAAGTAAAGTTTCATTGATGGTTTCCTGCTTTGCACTAAGTAATAAAAGTTATAGTAGCACCTACTGACCTTCTGTATTACAACAATGTAGTACTTAAATGGGTATAAATTCTAAAAAAGATCCACTTTTAGCAATCAGCATACAGCATCAGGATATGAAATTTTGTTTAAAAAAAACTATTCAAGCAATCTAAAGACATCGATGCTCTCTTTAAATCACATGACATCATCCATGGTAATATAATAAAAATGCAATATACTTTGGTAGCTAGAAGGCTTTCTAAAAAAAAAAAAATTGTAGAATGGCATACACCTTGTAATGCCGTTGATGGTATTCCTAAGTAAGATATCTGAATCTAACGTTTGTTTCAAACTTCGTTCATTGGATTTTCCAATAGTGTTCCAGGTGACTGTAAATTCAATTCAAACAGAGGATAATTGCAAACTGCATGGGCAGAAAAGTCAATATAGTTTAAAAAAGGAACAGGAATTTCAGTTCATAAGCTTCTGTTTAATTTGAGTACATAAGCTTCTGTTTAATTTGAGTTTGCATTGCAAAGATAAGAACAAGAAACATAACAGTATATCTCGAGACATTACTTGAAAGTTCATTCCAGGAATTCACTCATAAAGCATTGTAGCCTGACAGAAATCAAAGCATCCTGAATGGTTCTCGATGCATCAAAATAAAAAGACATCAATGCAAAATTTGCCACTCTATAAGCAAGACTCGCTGCTTATAGATTGAAATGTGTTGGGTGTTCTATGGCAAAAGACAACTGTGGTGGGCGTTCTTTAGCAAAGTTAATTAATATGCAGTTTTAAAATATACCTTCGCGAGATTCAAACAATCTATCACACCCTGTGACAGAAGGAAATCATGTAGTCCTTGTTCTACTACGTTTCCATCCTCCGAAACCGCGATCTGAAACATTTGGAACGCAAATTAGGTAGGTGACTGATAAGATGAACTATAAGCTACTTTCAACACTACCCCACACGGAAACAAATTCATTAGGGAATAATAAAGAAATTAGAGGCGATGAAAAGTTCAAGACAGAGAAATGTTCAGGTATCATACCTATTTCAAGATTCTCGCTAACCTGTTGCGACATATCCAGTTTCTTTTAAGGTTTCTTGAATTGCTTAAGTTCTTGGTCAACGCTTCTTGTCTAGCTCCAGTGTAGCATGTGCAGCAGTCTGCCTACCAGATCACAGTCTGTGCAAAAGAACAAAAGAAATAATATAGCAAGCGCAAATAAATAAACGTAAGCTATATGATTTTTTTCAAAAAAAGAAACATGATGCTCAGATCTAATGTAGATCAGTCGCAAACTCTATAAGGAATAGTTAAGGATACCTGGGCTAAAATGACCAACACTGGTTAGAAAGGTACGGAAAAAAAATACCATGACTGATTCTATTGCAACCACGACTCTCTGTATCTGAGAAAACACAACGACGAATAAATTGAGATGTATAAGAGGGATCAGTGATACTTTTCAGAGCTATAATAATAAGGAACACATAACAGATAAAAGGGAATCATAGCTTATAAATGGTACTTGACCAAGAAAGATTTGGTAACTTAATTGTATAAAAATTGCACAATGGTAATTACAGCTACGACAACCAATTGGACATCAACGATATGCTAAGTTATAAAGATACCAAAAAAGAAAAGGTAAATGTTACATTAATTAAAAGTCAAGCTGCCTATCCATAAGTGCGTCCTCTTGGAGGTGTACATGTTCATGTGTATTAGCAAATGAATATAGTGTGTAAAAATTGAAATCATGCCACATGAAAGTATTTAACGAAGCATGTAATAGGCGAAATTAAAAGTATGACAAGTGTCATATATAATACAAAAAGATTTACACCGAGTTTCTCATGACCTTACAACTACGTTAAAAGAAAAGCAACAATAGCAGACTGATCTATCACTTCGTCAGGAGAAGGGAAGCAATCGCAGCATAATCAGGAAGAACACACTGAAAAAAAACTGAAAGTCACACAGCAAGAAAAGATGGCTGTCCAATCTCAGAAGAGAAGGGGAAGAGGCCGCGCACTGCTAGTGTGGGCGGGGAGAGAGCAGGGAGACCGTGCGGACGCTGCTAGGGTTGACGGGGGAGGAGCAAGGAAGTGGCGGCGAGAGCGAGGTAGGAGGAGACGCGGTGAGGGTGGAGAGGAGGTGCAGCGGTGCGGCGAAGGCGGCGGCGGGGGCCGTGAGAGGAGGGAGATGACAATGCGTTGTTGGGGCCGCCACAGGTGAGGTAGGGAGTCGGTGGAGGGGGCGCGCGCGTAGTGGGGAGTGAGGGCCGTAGAGGAGGCGGCGGCGAGAGGCGCGCGGAGAGGACGACGGCGACGACAGAGAGGGGCCGATAGGATGCTCTCGACGTCTCTAGCGGACATATACGTGGCTGATTCAGATTGCTCGTGAGGAGATCGGACGGCCAAGAGAAGAGCACTGTAGTTTCTACCGGGTAGCTTCTAAAAAACATAGATAAGGATGGATATATCTAGATAAGACTTTGATGAGGGGTTGATAAAGAAACATAAGCTATCAGCTGAGAAAGTAGTATAAGAAGTGGACGTCCATTATTGTAATAATGATGAAAAAATTAGTCTGTCACCATACTTGAGAGCAAGGGTGTTCGTTTCACTGGACAAGCTACTGGTTCTTACAGTGCCAATCGCTTTGAAGGAGAAGGAGAGGTATTTGGAGCAATTTGAGAAGCTTTCAGCATTTTGATGTATCTGTGGTCATATTTACTACGAGTTGCTGGTTTGGAGGGGTGGGATCTATGAGGAGATTAACTGGGACCATTGCTTGATTTTAAACTTGGGGCAAGGTTCAGCTCTAGGCCATGACGTTAACTGCAACTAAGTAGTAGGGTTAAGCATACTATTGGAAATAATCATATTTTAGTAATAATTAAATTAATTTCAATAATTAGAAAAAGATTAATTACAGCGAGAATATGGATACTACTGTAACACCCCAGGTCGTTAAAAGCATATAGTAGGATGTGGTTTGGGCATTAATGGTCCAGTAGTGAAGTGAAGGTGGGATTAGTCTCACATTAGTTGTTTAGTGGGGTGAGAGCCAGTTTATAACCACTGTTGTTCCAACTATAACACCTTCAGATTGACTATTTTACACGAAGCAAGGCAAAAAATGTAAGAGAGATGCTATTCATGAATGCGCAAACCCGCCCAGCGGTAAGCAAACTTTGGACGCGGGGCGTTACAATTGGTAATCAGAGCCTAGATTTTAGGTGCTTGGCATATTATGTTTGTTAAAATTTGACTTACTATAAAACTTGACACACTTGCACTTATAGAATAGGAGTTCGGTTTTTCTCTACATGTTTCATTTACTGCATTGTTTATCTTGTATCTATATTTATTTACGTTTATCTAGGATATATCCTTTTGTTGTTGTATAATTAGTTTTTATAGCTATCTTTTGTTGAAGAGCGCAGGTTGTTGTTGTTTTGGTCTATATGAGACAAGAATAAGTTTGAAACCTTGTAGAGTATTGTCTAGCTTTGCAGATGGGTTAACTGGAGGGCCCCCACAATGCCTTCTCTTTGCTTTGTTAAGTGAGATTGCCAGTGTTAGGCTAGCCCAACTATCTATATTCAAAGGAAATAGTTAAATGACAGATAGATTGGCCACTATGCTGTACATTGAAATTATTTACCTTTTGCATATCAAATTGGTAGGTCATTGAGTGCTTTGTCCTATAGACTTCAACATTAGTAATATTTTTTTTCAGCTTGACCCTAATTTGAGATAGGATCTTTCCATGCAAATCAATCCCATCTTTTCTTAGCTAGAAAGATACAAGTGGAGTTCAGATAACTTCCTAAAGATGTAAATAACCTGCTGCTAAGGAGTAGGCGCTTGTTACCTCCCTGAGACTTGTTGCTTATGCCTGTTGTTTTGCTTGATGTTTGTTTGCATGCTAAAAGTATAATTTGAAATGGGGGTGACTTTGTAGCTTTGTTTGTTTAGTCTATATTTTTAGTGTCCTTAAAGGCTCTAGACATGAGTGATTTAGCTTAATGGTCTACAAGATTTAATAGTGGGATTGTACCACCTATTCCTCTAATTATACAAGTTGACTGATGTATTTTCTATGAAGCAAATATTATATTTGTGAAAATTATAGCTTATAGTCGGCTATTGTTGAGCCACTAGGACTAAGTTCAATCCTGTTGTGGTGGTAGGTTCATAGTACAAACTTTGAGAACCTCTCATAGTTAATATAATTTGTTTTCTTGGAAAACATGAAACAATGACATAGAACATTGTTAGTTGGCATTGTTTGGACTTCACTTGAAGGTAGAAACTAGTGTAATCGATAGAGCAAATGTTATGTCAGTGCGAGTCTATCAAGATAATGTTAGTTGCCATTTCTTGTCATTTGGATAATCCTTTGTGGCATCATCTTAGTGGTTCTTTACGAGGGTTTAAGGTATTGGACATCATTCTTATGAGGAATTGTATTTCTCAACACCAAGTTGCTATCTGGTGTTTCTGGAGTGTCTTTGTAGGCGCTTTCGGTTAGAGTGACGACCTTTATTAGATATGCTATGATGTTCTCTCTTGCTCGGATGTATTGGTTGTTTTCCTGTTCGCTGGATGTTTTTTTTTTGACATTATTGATGGCGTTGAGGCTGCTTTGAAAGTATAGGACATCCGAGTGATGTGTAACTATTTTGATGTGTTTCCTGCTCAGCTATTAGGTATTCTGCCTGTGCAGGTTAAGGTTTTTAAGGAAAATATTGGTTCCTACTATGCAACCTATCAATAAGGCTCCGTATCAAATATCTTCAATCAGATGGATTCAAAGGAGCAAGTGAATTAGAAGAGGCAACTAGATGTTAGACACTTAGCGAAGGGTTTCATTAGGCCAAGCAATTCATCTTGTGCTTTCACTTGTTATTCATGGAGGAGGATGGCGCTCAAGATGTTGCATGAGTACTTAGATGACTTTGTCGTTGCTTTCCTTGATGATATCTTATTTTACTTCAACTCTAAAGAGATTGAGTGACCTCTTACTCCGGCTTTTAAATGCTTTGAAAAAATCAATATTATGCTAAATTAAAGAAATATGCATTTTGACTATTTGAAGTGGCTTTTGTGTGTCATGTGAGCAATCAAAATGGCATTTCAATTGAGCTAGGAACATCGTTTTGTGGTCAAGTGAAAGAGGCCTTCAAGCATTGCTAAGATTCAGAGTTTATTAGGTTGGCTATTTTTTGCATTTTGGTGATGCATTTTTTTTCAGTAATGCAAAAACTAATGACTGGACTCACAGAGAAGTGTGTTCCTCGCCTAGACTCTGGAATAATGATTGTGACGTCAATTTTTAGACCTTGAAGGATAAATTGGTGAATGCTCCAATTTTGGCCTTGCTCGAGAGTGACAAGTGATTTGTAGCGTATACGGAGCTTCTCGTATTGGTCTCAGTTGTGTTGTTGGATGGTGATCACCAGAATCATGAGAGGAATTATCTTACGGAGGATCTAGTTTTGGCTGTAGTGGTGTTTGCTCAAAGCCTTGGAGGCATTACCTATATGACAAGTCTTGTGACTTTTATATTGATCATAAAAGTCTTAAATACAAATTCACTCAGAAGGAGTTGAATTTAATGCAGACAATATGGTTTGAGTTCATAAAGGACTATGATCTCACCATTTTTATCATCTCAGGAAAAGCAGATGTTGTGGCACTATGTGAAGCACAATAGTATGATTGTTCAATTCAAGAGGCTCGCAACAGGATACTAAGTGGCAAACCTAGGGTGTTTAGTATAGACGAGAGTGATGTTCATTTTGGAGGACACCTTTGTGTAATGTAGAAATCAGATGTAGGGATGAAAATCTTGCAAGAAGCTCATAAAACTTCATACACTGTTCATCCTAATGAGACTAAGATGTACAGAGATCTGAAGCAGAATTTCTGGTGGAAGAGGATGAAATTGAATATTGCTAAGTATGTAGCTTCTTGTGGGGGTGTGCCAGTAAGTGAAGGCTGAGCATAAGAGTCCTGCAAGATTACTTAAACCTTTAAAATTTTAGAATGGAAGTGGGAGCATATCACTTTGGATTTTGTGGTTGGATTACCTCGCTTTCCTCGAGGTAAAGAGGAACATGTGTTGTAGTTGATAGTAAATTAGCCCACTTCAGTCCAATAATGATGACTTATTCAGCTTGGGAGTTGGTTCAGAAAGCATTGAGGCTTCATGGTGTGCCAAATTCATTGCTTCAGATCATGACTCCAAATTTTTGTCTAAATTTATAAGTCTTCATAGTGCTTTGGGAACAAAACTCTCTATTAGTGTTAACTTTTATCAACAAACTGATAGCTAGTCAGAGCGGACGATTTAGGAACTCGAGGATATACCTCATGCTTGTGTACTTTCTTGGAAGGCCTACCAGAAGGATCATTTGGAATTGGCTAAGTTTGCCCACAATAATCACTGCCGGGCTATTACTGGAATGGCACCATATCATGCTTTGTATAGTAGACGGTGTGTTGGGAAACACTAGGTGAAAGGTCTCTAGGTGCTCTAGATTGGATTCAACACACATCAAACAAGGTACAGGAGATTCGTTAGAATATGATGGCACCTCAAAGCCGCAATTAGACTTATGCTGATGTTGGAAGGTGAGATCTTGAATTTGAGATCGGTAATCAATTTCTTCTAAAAATATCACCTACTAAAGCATAGTACAATTTGATACTATGGGAAAGCTTAGCACGAGGTATATTGGAACCTTTTAAGGCATCGTCTGAGTTGGCAGTCTAGCCTACCGCTTACAATTGCCGGAGTCCATGCGAAGGGTACATAATGTATTCTATATCTCTATATTGAGGAATTATTCGTAAGAGCCAGAGCTTGACTTACAGCAAATCTCAATGTGGCAGGACTTAATAGTTGAGTTTAGTCCACTATGTATCTTTGGATCATCAGGCCATGTCATGAGGAGAAGGACAATTAAATTTGTGTAAGTAATTTGGACAAATAAATGTGAACGTGTGGCTAGTTGGGAGCTCAAATGATCCGATGTGTTACGAAGCTCTTTATTGATTACTGTCATAGAAAGGACCGATTTCGAGGACGAATTCTTATTATGGGGGTATAATGTATCGCCTAATAAATAATTAAAAAAAACTAAACTCTAGGCCTAATGGGCTGAATAGTTTGCAGCTTGAGCCCATCTGAAACCCTACACATATTCCCCACGTTGATACTGTAGCTCTTTCTCCTTCAGTTGTTCGGCCGCCGCCTCCTTCATTTGTTCCCTCCCCTTCATGGCTGCTGCCTGCTATTGCCAGGAGGTCCTTCCTTCCCCTGCAGCAATCACGTTTATGAGAGGAGTTCTGATTAACTTGGAAATCTTCCTGCTTGTTCAAAATTCGTTGCAGTAGGCATACGACGGGGAGAGAAGCTCCAGCAGCACGTGATTCTTCCATGTATTAACCCAAAACTTTTTGATGAAGCTATCCCTTCTCTTTTGGCCTAGATCGCTTTAGTACGATGTAGAAAAATTGTAGTTCATAATTCTGTTGTCACTGTTAGATGGTACAGTAGCCAGTAGCAGATTGCGTTAGTATGGGGATTTTACATTCCGAATTTGAAAATCTATTAATAACGAAAGTTATAGGTGGTTCTGAGATCTTTCTAACGAGTATTTATTTGTATTTTTCCGTTGAATAAAACAGAAGTTATGAGGTTCTGAACATTACTGCCCGTTTCTGTCAGACAGGAGTTTCAGTTGCGACCTTCAGTTTTACGGGGCATTTTAGTATAACATAGAGGCCGAATCTGCCTGGGAACAATGGAGAAAAGTTGTAGAGAATCTCCAAAGCTTTGTACATATTTGCAACTTTTTATTGTGCATTATAGGAGTTATTGATGTTGGAATGTGTAGTTCAGTTCTGAAATCTCTGAAACTGCAGAGTTTCTTTTATGGCTATCTGTTTTGAGTGCCGTTTTAAAATATGTTACATGTTGGATTTGTCATTTCACCATGGAAATATTGGTAGTATGTTTAATGGTCTTTCCAAGGAATCTCTAAACCCTGAATTTTGCTTGATGGATTAGCAATATATGAAATTTTGAAGTCGGAGAGCTAGCTGCTGAAAACACAATGTCTGATGCTTTGTGGGCAATATTACAAATAGTAAACATTAAAATTAAATTTTATAATGAATACAAAAGTTGTAGAATCTTGAGTTTAGTCTCTTATAGAGATTTACTTGCTGGCATATCTATTGTGAATTTAAAGTTATGAAAGAGAGTATCAGCACTGCTGCTATTTATCAATGTGATAAGGTTGACGTTTTCGCCGTTGTCGGTTTGCGGTGTAGTAACGTGTTTTTAACTCATATAATTTTGATTGAGTTAACATACTAAGTTTATATTGTAAAACAGGTGGTAGTGCTTGGGTCATCAGTTGCGCTTTTGATCATCTTCGGTAAAAAAGCAAGTGAATGTAGCGGTTGTTTGCTACCATTTTGACTTGTTATTTTTATCACCTACGTCTTAATATTCAGAATCATACTATTATAATTAAGTTACAAAAATTATGATAATTCGTAGTTTATTTATGCCTTGCTTTAAACGCATGTGATACCTATGTTATTGTCGTTTGTTATCATACCGATGTTGTAATGGAAGTTGAAGTTGTGAAGCCATTACATTATAAATGCGGCATCTCACTATCATTGCATTGCTATGCATTGCATATGAAGTTTGTCGTTAACCTATGGTTATGACTGTACCAGTACACATCGTACGTTCCCGAGGAGAGGTGTGATGTAAAAGTGGACATATATTGCATTTATGTACATTGATTGAAGTGAAGCTATTTGCATTCATATGCATTGATTGAAGTGAAGTTATTTGCATTAATATGAATTGATTAAAGTGAAGTTATTTGCATTAATATGAATTGATTAAAGTGAAGTTATTTGCATTAATATGCATTAATTGAAGTGAAGTTATTTGCAGTAATATGCATTGATTGAAGTGAAGTTATTTGCATTCCTTTGCATTGATGGAAGTGAAGTTGATCTTATTTACATTGATATGCCTTCATGAATGGGAAGTTGATCTTATTTGTATTTATGGAAGTTTGTGGAGAAGATATGGGTTATGATGTCTACATGAGGAGTTTATTCTTTTCACAATTTTGCAATATTACTCTTGCTTTTGTGTGGATACCTTTAAAATTGTTGTTTTAATCAACATGTGGTTTTAATAGCTTGTCAAAATAATTTACTTATTGAGATGTTTCATCTCGCCCTTGCATTACTCTTTCCATGTACTTAATGATTACTAGAAAGGAGGGGAGTAGCTGCACGTCACAAACATCTTTAATTGTCCTAATGTTTTAGTCATTTGATCAAGTTACCTTTAATTACACTTGAGAAGGTTTGCTTAGATTTGAATACTGAACTTGTTCTTTGGTTGCGATAAGTCGCTTTGATAAGTTGTTTTTATTAATTAATTCACCTATGACTATTATTATTTTGCTTCCGCGATGTTATAAATTGAAAGGAGATGTTGCCGAAATTTACCTAAAGTATTCGTTTGTCGTTTTTGTGGTATTAGTGACATTCCGAGGTTTGGAGATTCTGGGGTGTTACAGTTGGTATCAGAGCGTAATCTCTCGCTGTACGTGTGCGTGAGCGTGTGGTTAGTCCCACGCACGACTCTGCACCAAGAGGAGATTCTGGTTATCTGTTGCCGTTGATATATATGGTATACTACCGAGGGCGTCAGCCCTTAAGGGGGTGACTGTAACACCCCAGCCTGATAGAAGCCTATAGTAGGGTGTGGTTTGGGTCTTAATGGTCCAGTAGTGAAGCGGAGGTGGGATTAGTCCCGCCTTGGTTGTTTAGTAGGGTGAGGGCCATCTTATAACCCCGTTGTTCCAACTATACCACCTCTGGGTTGACCTTTTTATACGAAGCGAGGTTGAAAGAGTAAGAGGGGTTCCTTAGATGAACGTGCGAGCCCGCCCCACGTGAGGGCTAGGCGGTAAGTGGACTTTGGACGCGGGATGTTACAACTACGTATGATGCATACTAGCACTACAATCCTGTAACATTTCGTGTTTACGAATGATAAGGTGCTCCAATCGAATTCGGAATTCCCAAAATAAAAATCCGAACCCAAAAGTGCGAAAATAATTCAAATGGCATTTCCCAATTTCAAAGCTAAATTCAAATTTCCATATGTAGTTCAAAGTTTTTCGGTGAGATTTTGTGAGAAAAAATTTTCTTTTGAAGGGTATTGTGAAGACTTGAATTTTAGAATTTTTTGGAAAAAACTTATTTGAGGTTAAAAGTCCCAAATAATTCATTTTCCTTCAAAAGCTAGCTGTTATCAAAATTTAAATATAATTTTATTTATTTAGATTTTGAACTTATGCCCAAAATAAAAGTTGTTCCTTTTCAAAAGATCTACCAGCCTACCAAATTTCAGAATTTTTGGAGCTCGAGAAGAGTGCATTTCGGCTCAAAACAGAAAGGTGCACTGAAAATCTGAGAAAATTCGAGAAAAAGAAAAAGACTGCGGGACCCGCCTGTCAGCCCCAATCTCTCTTTCTTCCTCCTCTCCAACCGCGCGCGTCAAGCGCGCCCCCCACGCGCCCGCGCCTCGAGCTCCTCCTCGCTGCATGCACGCCATGAACTGGGAACGTGCCCTCGCGCGGACACGCTCCTTGCCCCGTTTCCAAGCCCTCTGGGCCGTCTCTTCCATAGTTCTCCTCTCTCTCTCTCTCACGTGCGCTCTCTCTCCCGACCGGAACGTCACCGTGGAGAGACACCACCGCGCGTCTTCCTAGCCATTTTCTCCGGCGAATGTGTGCACCGGCCACTGCTCGAGCTCTCCCCACGGTAAGCTCGCATTCTCCTTCTCGGAGTCGAGCCAATTCGGAGTTCTCCCCAAATTTTGAGCAAGGTCGCAGCCGGCCAATCCCTCTGAAATCCGCGGTGCTTCCAAGTTCATTCCCCGATTACATGCAAATTTAAGGTAGTGCACTTCGTGCCTCACCTTGTAGGCAAGCCGCCGATCCGAAAATTTGGCCCTTTTTACAGGATTCAAAGCGTCCGTGTCGCCGGTGACCTGAACCGCGCGACCTTGCCGTGGACGCCCCCTCTCCGCTCCTCCTCCACGACGACAACCTCCGTGCCGGTGTTCTCACAGCTCGGGTGAAGCTCTAGGATCTCTCCTCCTCGCTCCTCGTTGACTACTTCCTCCGGGAGCTGCCGC
>BCLG01000483.1:173108-190686 GCA_001602295.1 Zoysia matrella
TCCATATCATCATTTTTCCTGCATATTAAAAATGTGAAAAATGCATAATTATGTTCTATTAATTAATATAGGTCAACTTAGAGTTACTTAGAATTTATACCCTTATATATTATTTTTTAAATAATTTATTACTCTTAGATAAGAATTAATTCATTAAAAATTCATAATATTACAATAAATTATAAAATTGGTCCAGAAAATTAGTTTATAGCCTTGATAATATTTTGAGCAACTAAAATTTTAGTTTATGACTTCAAGAACCATATTAAGAAAATTTAAAAGTAATCTTCGCTATTATGAACTATTTAGTATAGTATAGAAATTCATTTCAAGAACCCCTTTTTCATATAAATCCCAGCAGCACCTTGGTCTAATAAAATTCTTTTCCATGAAATCATCATCATAATCTTCTTGTTATATCATCGCATATTCATCTTTGACATATGCATTCATGAGCATATCATCACATGTGAGCATCCTTGTCACATGCGATGACAAGTAAAATATTAAATGTCATTAGGTGCATAACTAATCGCACTTGCATATCAATTCACACATTTAGGAAACGTCGTGAAAGACCAAGATCTAGCGCTGATCGCTCCGGAGTCATCCGTCACTGAAGACCTTCCACTTGTTTGTGCTAACTCTGAGCAAACCGAAGGCAAGCCCCGGTGCATTAACCCTATTTTAAATTTTTTTTATCACTACATATTGTATAGCTAATGTACTGTGCATTAGGTTGTAGGAGTTGTTTGGGAACCTGCATGATAGTGCAATTACCCCTATTAAGTATATATTGGTACAGGTAATTCGATGTAGAGCTAGGCTATGAGTTCTAATCAATGGTAGAAGTCGAGTGAATAAGAAACCTCACTCGCGAGATTATAGGTTTGATTTTATCCCACGCTTGAATAAACCTGAGACCGGGCGGGGATAGAGTATAGGAGGGATTGGGAAGGCTGGGCCTTCGGGTGGTAGCCCCGTCTGTGTTGGTTAAAGACCGATTCGAGTGTGGCCCTGTCGAGCAAGTTTGAACGTACTGAATATATACTGGGGACATGAGACCCAGAAAACTGATGTAGCTCAATACCGTAGTGGTTGGACGTCCCCCTACCACTCTTTCGGCGGGGTAGTAGAGAAAAGCCTTAGATCTAACCATGGATACACCCGGCGTGGTGATCGCATGGAGGACCATGTGCTAGGGAGCGGTAGGTCTCGGGCCGACACTATGGTATTGCTGTGAAAGGTGGCCACGTGCGGCTTCTGGGAAGCGCGTAAGTGTCGTGTACTTTAGGTTTTTCCCAGCTGGTGTAAATCGATTATAATCGCTGCCCCTCACAGTAATGAGTACCACTTGTTCACTCCGTCATATCGTAGTAACAACTGGACTAATAATAATGATAATACGATCTGTTTGATTAGTTATAGGTAATTGTTTGGCAACTATGATTGTAGTAATTGATAGTGCAAATTAAATTTATTTTCCTGGCACTTAATCCACTGCTAAAACTTGAAAGTAAAGATCCATTGTTAGTGCTATGTTTTATGCAAATGGTCATCCCCTGAGTCAGCCTCTCATGCTTAAGAGTAGGCTGTAGTTGGCTATTTTGATGGGTAAGACTTGCTGAGTAAATAGTACTCACGGTTTGTTCCTTTCCCTTTTTGTCGTGTGTAGATCTCCCTGCAGGTAGCTGGTGTAGCTGTTGCGGTCAAGGAGTGTGGGAAGGTGAGGCTCCTGCGAACTGGTCCTGTGAACTGGTTCCCTCCTCACCGAACTCCGGTCGCGAGGAGTGAAGCATGTCTTAGGGCAAGATATGTTTTATAGTAAGAAACCGTCGTATCTCTTCCGTGTCACTTTCACTATGTTTTAAACTCTGTTTTAAACTTGTCTCTCTTAAGACTACTTGAACTCTACTATAAGACTTTAATCGGTTTTCTATTTTATATTATCACTCGTGTTTTACTATTTGGGTATTGTTGCTCAATATCACCCGAGATCGATTCTAGGCGAGCCGTCCAGTGTTTTGAGGCGGTTCTGCCACAAATCTAGATTTGCTGCGCGATCCCTCCAGTGCCAGTAATATAATGCACATGAGAGGAAAAACAAAGAGGGATGACATTCTTACAGTGCGGTTATCGACGTAAATGGTTGCCTAAATATTAGATGAAACAGACCATTGATGTAGATGCAGCAGATGAGCAGCAATGGAAAGGAAGCAGACGAATAGCGAGCAGTCGCGACAGCACTTCCAAAAACCTCATACGGCCCCTACCTCGTGCAAGGAGCCGAGCGGTCGCATCTCGCAGTGGTTGCTGCACACCTCAGCCTCTAGCACCGCGCTTTCCGCCTCTTCGTGGAAAGGCAAGGAAAGTACCCTATTTCTTTTCGTCTAGCTAGCTTCTTCAGCGCCAAGAAGACGACCAGCGATTCTAGGGTGGGATTCCTCTGCGCATCTGGCATGAGAGCAGATTGCCCTCCTTTCAACAGATCCACTCCCCAATTCAGTTTTTCCATCACTTTCCCCACCCTCTCCCTCCATTGCGGCTAGGGACGGTAAAGGGGTGAACTTTGCTTCGCTGCCCCTCCTTGCCCTGCGTTCATGAGGTGAATTGAGATTGGGGAAGCTGTCCACAGGATCTACGAGTGGGGTAGGGCGTGCTCTGGTTATTGGAGCGGAATCGAAGGTTAATCTCCATAGGAAGCAACCACAATGGAGATGCATGACAAGGTGGGGTAGAGAACTCCAATGTGGAGGAGATGCTAAGCCGGCTCAACCTCACAGCAGAGGAGAGGGATGCAGTGAATGTCGATGACACCACCATGGAGGGATTGGTGACACCTGACCAAACCATCGTCGGTAAGGTCCTCTCAGGCACTTAGACCAGCCTGGTGGAATTCAAAGGGCTTGGAAGCCGGTGGGGGAGAACATTTTCATTGCAGAATTTGGCACTAGACAAGATCGAGACTGGGTGTTGGAAGGTTCACCAAGGAGTGTAGGCAGGAAGGCAGTCCTATTTCAACACTTTGACCCAAATATGAGGCCATCGGAGGTGGCTTTTGACAAGATGACAATTTGGATATGAATCTACGATCTACATTTTGGTCTTGTGAACAGAAAATGGGGAGAAGTGATAGCTGGAAAAGAGGGGAAGCTACTGAAACCCGAGGTGATGATAATGGCAGAGCATGGGGGGCCTTTCCTGAGAGCAAAAGTACAGATGGAAGTAGCAAAACCTCTTCTTCATTGCATCACTATTTTCTCACAAAAGAAAAAGAGGCAGAGCAATATGATGTGCGCTATGAGAAGATCCCTAATTACCATTACTCATGCTGATTCATTGGCCACTCGTCAATTGAATGTCCAACCCAGAGTGAATGGGATGCAAATGGTTTACTCCATATGGGAAAGATCTCCAGGCAGTGGATGATGGTAGGCTGAAAAAGGGGATGGATGATAAACAATCAAGTTCAGCAGGATGAAGTTTGTGAGGCCCATGGAAAAAGACTCAACTCCCATGACTTGTTGGGGGAAAACCATGAGAAATAGTCCCACCTTGCTAATACAAAGAGGGATAAACCAACTTAAATAGCCAGTGACCCAAATCATAGTAACTCTAGATTAATTCTTTTATGCGAAGCGAGGACGAAAGCTTAAGCGAGTTGCTGTGTAGGTGTGGCCCACGTAGCGTGTGCGTGGGTATGAGCTGTATTTGGGTCTGGGCTATTACAAAGTTTTAATTTGGCTGGTCAGCGCTCAAGCGATGGCCGACATGAAGGTGGGAGATCAATTAATAACGGAGCAACAAGTGGGCCTGGTACCGAAGAGAAGAAAAATGGGTCAGGGCAAGATGATGAGGCACTATCTCTGCTAAAATGTATTAGTGGGAAGGGGGAGATTGTATGGAGTAATACGAAACAAAGGTGGTGGGAAAAGAATTTCTTTCCGGTGCATCTAAGGGACAGGGTCTTAAGCGCACAGTTTTATCTATGGGGAGCCAAAAACTGAGCTGAGGCACAGTTTTTCGACAAGCTGCGCTTTCTCAGTTCTCAATGGACAGGCCGGTGGATGTGTATTGGGGATTTTAGTGAGGTGTTATGCAATGATGAACACCTAGGCAGAACTGAAAGATGTGAGAATCAAATGAAGCTTTTTAGGGATTGTTTGGAGGACCCTCAACTATTGGATTTGGGCTATATCGGCCCAAAATATACATGGAACAACAAACAACAAGGGGACCGCAATGTAAGGGTCAGGCTGGACAGGGCAGTGGCAAATAGCAGATTCACAGAGTTGTATGAGGATGTTTAGGTTCAAAACTTAATACACAACCTCATCGGACCACTTTGCAATTTTCCTATCCTTATCAAAAACAAATACGAGCAGAAGTACCGTGCACGGAACAGCATATTCAGATATGAGGCAGCTTGGAGTAGGGCGCCGGACTACATAAAAATGGTAGTGAACACCTGGTGTGAAGGTATGACTGGACCAAGGAATATTCAAACGACTTGGGACAAAATAACCAAGATGGCGAAGGCTTTGTCTGAATGGAGCAAAAAATCATTTGGATCCCCAAGGAAATAGATCAGGAAGCTTCAGAAACGTTTGCTTAGTCTGAGGCTCGAAGGTGCTACAAGGACCTATTCCGAGGAGGAGAAGGTAATCGAACACATGCTATGTGAGCTGTTTGAAAGAGAAGAGATCATGGCTGAGCAACGTTCAAGAGTGGAATGGCTCAAAGAGGGGGACCGAAACACATATTTTTTTCAGGCAAGAGCGAGTGCACGAGGAAGAACTAACATAATTAAATTTTTAAAGAATCCAAAAGGTAGTAAGTGTGAAGATCAGGAAGTGATTATGCAGATGGTGCGGTCATTCTATGTGAGCGTATTTACAAGCGAGCAACAGGTGGAGATGGACTAGATATTGGAGGCTATCCCAACTTGAATAGATGAAGCAATCAACGAGCAGTTATGCAGGCTGTACTCGAATGAGGAAATCAAGGAGGCCTCATTTCAAATGGGACCCACAAAAGCCCCCAGGTTAGATAGTTTCCTGGCCTTGTTTTACCAAAAATATTGGGCCTGGTTACAAGAAGATATGTGCCAAGCAGTGAGAAGCTTCTTGATTGGAGATGAAATCCCAGAGGGCTTATGCAACACAACAATTGTTCTCATTCCAAAGATCTCAAAACCTGAACACTTGACAAACTTTAGGCCCATAAGCCTATGCAATGTGTTGTACAAGATAGCCTCCAAGGTATTGGCCAACAGATTGAAGGTTTTGCTGCCTAATTTAATAGCTGAAGAACAAAATGCATTCATTCCAAGACGTCTTATCACTGATAATGTGCTGATCGCATGTACATGTATGCACACAATAAGAAGGCAGCAGGCTAAATATCCTTTCTCTGCTCTCAAAATTGACATGATGAAGGCCTATGACCGAGTGGAATGGAGTTACCTCCAAGGCGTGCTTCAGAAACTGGGTTTTGCTCAGAGCTGGATTGACAGTGTCATGAGATGTGGTTCCTCTGTGAAATATAGTGTTAGGGTGAATGGGGAGCTGACCGCTCCATTCATACCATCTAGGGACTTAAGGCAAAGAGATCCTATAAGCCCAAATCTTTTCTTATTGTGCGCAGAGTCTTTTAAAGAAGGAGCAAGATGCAGGCCGACTGAAGGGGGTGAGGAATAGAGGCTCAGGAGCAGCTATTACGCACCTACTTTTTGCTGATGATAGTATTTTCTTTACATAAGTTACAGATAAATGTGTTGACACGCTGAAAACTTTTTTGCAGATTTATTGCAAGGGATCAGGCCAACGAATAAACATGCAAAAAATCATCCATCTTCTTCAGCAACAAATGCAATGCAGGGATAAAACAAAAGGTAATGGAATCCATAAATTATTTAACGAGGCCCTTCAATTATATTATTTGGGAATGCCAACTTATGTTGGCCAATCTAGAATGAATGCCTTCAACTTTATTTCAGAAAGCATGTGGAAGCTCATCCATGGATGGAGCGACAAGCCGATGTCAAGACCTGGTAAGGACATTATGCTTAAGTCTATAGTCCAGGCTATACCTACTTATGTAATGAGTTGCTTTCAGCTCCCAGATGGCATTTGTGAGAAAATGAGAACAACAACTTCCAATCACTAGTCGAGAATTGAAGGAGTGGCTGACAAACCTGAAATTCATGGGCAGAATGGGTTTTAGGGATATGAAGCTATTCAATCAAGCAATGTTAGGACGCCAATGCTGGAGATTAATGGTGCATCCCGACTCACTGTGTGCAAAAGTTTTGAAGGGAAGGTACTATCTAGATTGCTCCTTAATTGATGCAAAAGTAACAAGATCATGTTCCTTCACATGGAGAAGCTTGATGGTTGGCAAGGAGCTGCTTCCCCTTAACAAAATCTCATAGCTACTCAGTTAAGTCAGCATACATCTTAGCCAAAGGGGAAGCCGTCCACCTGAATAGAAGTGTTAAAGGAAAAGGTGAAAGCTCTAACTAGGAGCAAACTGCTAAAGAATGGAAAATCCTTTGGATTATCAAAGCCCCACCAAAAATGAAGGTTGTTTTATGGGGGTTTGCTCATGATTGCCTGCCAACTGGTAATAAATTTAAAGCAAGAAACATTCCAGCAAGTGACCTTTGCTGCCATTGTGGAAGAGAAGAAACACTTGAACATGTTTTTCTAAAATGCCATTATGTGGTTGAGATCTGGAGAGAACTAAAGAAGAGGTGTGGCTTCGCCAAGTATGCTCTTCCATTTATATCTTCGAGAAAAGGAAATATATCAACATTGTATCGTAGAAAAACTGTGTGCATACGTTGGCATGGTCCTGATTCATATGTATGATTTTACTCCCTCCATCAGGTGTGATTCTCCCAAGCCCCGTTGGATTCCACTACCGAGAGGATGGATCATGGTCAATGTGGATGCGGTGATATTCAAGGGGAAGAATAGCATGGGCCTTGGAGCTGTGGTTTGACATAACAGGGGACAGTTTCTTGCAGCGTACAGGCAGGGAATTGGGAAGGCCATGATCCCTGAGATGGCTGAAGCTATTGCTGTCATGAAAACAATTCAGTTCGTCTCTTGTCTGCCATATGATTGGGTAATTTTAGCTTCTGATTGGCTGTCGCTGATCAATAAAATACAGAATCAGACCCAAGATTGATCTCAAACAGCAATAATCACCCAAGACATTAAAAAGGTGATCTGTCAATCTCATGTTATCTTTCCTTTCATTCACATCAGTAGATGTAATGAGGTAGCTCATGTACTTGCTAGATCGGCCGATCAACCTAGTGAATCGGTCTGGTATGATGAAGCACCTGATTTCATCAAGGTGCCTCTTTGTAATGATCAACTTAATCAATGAAAGCTACCTGTTATTCTTAAAAAAAACCTAGATGGAGCACAACTACAAAAAGGGTTTATCCTGACACCCCCTGCTCAACGTGCAGGCAGTTGATAATTGTCAATCATCTGTACTGAGAGTGAGGTGGACCTGAGAAAGAGAACCGTCTGCAGAAACATATTAGTACAGACAGACTTCCTAAGAACCCGCCTGCATAAATACGTTGATTAGTGCAGACGGTTCCTTAAGATAGCCACCTACACTAACGTATTCTGTGCAGTCGGGTGGGTAAGAAAACCGCGTGTACAAAATATACCCTATTTCAGTCAGTCAAACCACAATCCACGCTGGCGATCCCACGCCTAACACCTAGACCTGTTCAGCCACCGTCCGATTGGTCTGAAAAAAAACACATCGCAGCTGATTTCGGCCATCCACGACTCACTGCCCACTATACCACGCGGATACTTCCAGACCGGCATTTATTTCCAGCCTTCTCCTTCCTCACATGACATCATTTGTTTTCTAGCCCTCCTCTTCGTCCTCCCTTGCTGCTGCCTGCTGGGGACTCCGCCATGGATATGGAAGCCTCTCAGATGTTCCTGGCGCCTCGTTCCCCAACCTCAAGACCGAATTTCTCTTTCTCTCTCTGTTGTCCGATTGACGCAGCACCGATTAATCTCCCAAATCTGGACGAGCTCCTTCAAAACCTGGATTCATAGTCCATTTGGTTCTGATTTGATTGGGATTTATTGGTTTTCGACCTTGTGTTTTAGGTTGCGGTCAGCAAGACAAAGGGCTGAGGCGTGAAGCCACGCGAGGCCAACCGGCGTGGGGGGCTGAGCGGGGCTGAGCGGCGCGGAGCTGCATGGGGCCTACCGGCAAGGGGGTGGCGAGGAGTGGCTCAGACCAGCAAGGAGGCGACGCGGCGCGGCGTGGACCAGAGCGGCGGCGGACTGGAGCGGCGCCGACTAGAGCGCGGCGGCGTGGTGGGCATGGCTTGGCTGTGTAGATCCATGGAGTCGCGACACTAGTGGAGCGACGACTGACAGAGGGGAGCAACGCACACCGCACGGCCTGGTGGTGAAGCGATAGCGGACCAGGCGACGCGGACCGAGCGGCGCAGCCTGGTGGCTGAGCTTGGCCTAGGATCGATGCGGCCGCCGGCAGCACAGATTGTGGCTGCCGGTTATTGGTTTTTTTTTATTTCCAAAAATTCATTTGCACCGGTGATGGACTAATGTGCCGCCTGCACTGATATTATTTGTGCAGGCGGTGAACTTAACAGGGCCGTCTGCACTATGTTATTAGCGCAGGCGGTTCATATAAACGCGTGTATAAATTATGATTTCTACAGGCTCACTAATTGCAGTGGAATTGAAAACTGCCTGTAGAAATTGGTTTAGAGCCGCTGGCAGAAATGGTTTTTGTAGTAGTGGAGCCAACTCTCATATTGAAGTTGTTCTCCCTCCAACCTAGAGCACTAAGGTGAGAATAAATCCCCCACGATATGCATGTGTAAGTGGGCCTTTGAGATTTATGTCACACCCCAAATTTCCCAATTTGGGGATGTGAACTTTTCTTCAAGAAAATAAAGTAAAATTTCCAATAATTTAAATAGTTTTAATTATTATTGGTTTGTTCTCAATTTTAAAAGTATTCAAAATTTCCTTGAAAATAAAGTTTTAAATGTTTTTGTCTAATATTATCTTACTTTAATAAAATGATTTTGTATTTATCTTAAAACCAATCTTATTTGATAAAACAAATAATAAAGAGATGTTTTCCCTAAATTTGATTTTTGAAAATATGTCTTTAAAACATAATTTTATTGTGAACTTTGATTCTAGATGGAAACTTTCAAATGAAGTAAAATGAATCTATCTCAAATTATTTCAATGTTTTGGAAATAATCTTGTAAAATGATTTTTACCATTTAGAAGCAAGTTTTATTTGATTTACAAAAAAAGAGGGTTCGTTCTCACAATTTTAATTTTCGAAAAGATATCTTGAAAGTATGATTTTTATTATAAAACTTTGTTTTATTTGAAAAGGTTTCAATGAACGTTTGAAATTAATTTATCTCAAATACTTTCAAATATATTCTTCTATTGTTTTAAAATAAAATAATTGGATAAAATAAATTATAATCAATGAAATAAACAAAAGGAAAGAAAAGAGGTTTTCCCGAATTTTGGATTCTAGAAACAGATGTCTTAAAATATGTTTTTATTTGAAATGGTTCAAATAAAGTGAAATGCATTTATCCCAAAATATTTCAAATTAATCCTCTCATTTTCAAATAATCTAATTATAATAATAATAAAGTATTAAAAGTGAATAAGAAAAGAAGTAGAAAGGAAATAAGAAAAAGAAAAAAATAAAAAAATCCCCGCGGCCCACCTAGCCCATCGCAGCCCAAGCCCAGCCATGACCCCCTTCTCCCTCCCTCGCTCTGACCGACAGCCTGGCCCCGCTTATCATCCCCTTCCTCCGGCCGCCTCCGTAACAGCCGCGCGCGCCGCCCCAATTTTGTTTTTCAAATCTCCGTGGGATTCCTCCCCTAATCGCGTGCCACGACTTCCCCGAGTTGGCCGCACCTATATCCCCTATAAATCCCTCACGAAACCGCGCTGCTCAGCCCTCTCTCTCCTCGACAAAATCTGAAACCCTTGCCGCCTATCGCGCCGCCCCTTGGAACCGCCCCGGCCACCACCGACCTCGTGCCAGCCTTCCCTGCTCCTTGTCGCCCTTGCCCGGCCGATTTCCGCCCCCAGCCGGTTCTTGGACGTCGCCCTCGCCACCGCCGAAGATCGCCACCAGCACGTCACCATCGCGCCCCCATCTCCTGCGTCCCCCGACCTCACTCGAGCCCGTGGTGAGAATCCCCACCTTGTCCTCTCTATTTCCCCTTATTTTCGTCGAGAACCCGCCACTGGAGCACCGGTGACCGAGCTCACCCAATTAACCTTGAAATCAAAGGCCTAGATCTATGCCACGTCACCCAATTAACCTCATCCATCCGATTCAAATCCAAAGGGCAGCTAATCCACATGTTTCTTTCAATCCAATCCATCCGATCTAGATCCGACGCCCCAAATTAATCCATGAGTTTCCAATAACAAAACAAATACTCAACAAACACCTAAAATATCTCTTTCCCTTTATATTCCCCATCATCCCCTCAACTCCCCACGTCCTCCTCCAACCCCCCTCGTATTTCTCTCTTCCCAGCAGATTACGACCAGCCACCCTGGCTCCAATTTTGATCGACGTTCCCGGAGATCTACTCAACCAAATTGCACCAAATTTTGTCAGAAGGTGCACCTTGATGTCCTCTACAATATATCCAAAAATCATAACCATTGGAGTTTGGTAGCTTTCGAGATCTACATCGCAATGACTGCTGCTCCCTGATTTAGATCTGTTCAGCACGTGGATCGGTAATCTCTTCTTTGTTTTCCTCAATTTCAGCCATCCCCTTGATGAAACTCTTATACCATGTTGTGCTCCAGAAAGTCCTCTTTTCAACCCCAAAGGATTTGCCAAGATTCTTCACGGTTCCACCAGGAACGTGATTTCCTCATCGACTACCGCTGCAGAACAAATACCAGATCCAATTCATCGATCTGCTTTTCAGGTTAAATCTAGTTCAAGCTATCATGTCTCCATCGTGTTCCAAAAAATTTCACATGTTTTTGTTCAAACACTTTCTTGAATCTTGCAGTCAATCATCGGGAACGCGCATGTCTTTGCAATGCTGTTTGTGCGCAGCCAGACGTGTTGCCTCCGTTCATCACTTGTTATCATCTAATACCTTGAAGTTTCCATGTTGTAGTATAATCCTTTGTGAGTCTCTCAACCTTGTTATCACTCCATAATGACCTTTCAATATTGCATATGATTCTTAGTTTTGGTTGCTTGATTGTTTGGTTGTCGATTGTTGCACGTTTAGACGAATACGCTTTGGATCCGCTTGCGAGGACTTCAAGAATCAGAACTCCAAGATCATTGAGCAGCAACACAATTACAAAGGCAAGTGTTCTTGACCATCTTGTGCCTACTTTATAAAATCTCTATCTTATAGATTGCATGCTTGTGTCAAATTGAATGCGCACCTACTATTAGGAATTCAACTAGTTTCCTTATTATGCCTTGTTGCCCTAGTTTACCTTTTTGTTGGGTAAATTATATGCTTAGCTTGCTGTTGTCGGGATGGGTGATATTAACTTAAACTATTGTCATACTTGCTTCACAAGAATTAACGGGTGATTTAATAGTAACTTGGAGATTAGTGATTTGGGAGATATGATTGGTGTAGGGCTGTGTGCGGGGTTACCGGTATTGTTCCTTTGTATCTTATCTTTCCAAATCTAAGGATCGGTTCGTGAAGCGACCACCCATGTGTTTCCGTACAGCTACGATGCCAAGAATGGGCACGGCCTGGCGTAGTAAGTGATGAAAACCAGTTCTGTGCATGCCAAACGGTGGAGCGGGGAAAGCGGGTTACGCCTGGATCCGCCTGGAGAGAGAAGTGTGGGGAAGGGAGGGTTACTCTCGGAAACCATTCGGCACAAGAGGCGGCCTCTCGGGTTTTCGTTTAGTGCCCGACAGGTGAAACCTTAGTGGACGCGTACAAGCTAGTGGAAGTCATGAAAAAGCCTTGAAGTGATCTCTTGGCCCTCACACCAAAGTAAGTGTGCGAGTACTCGGCCAGCACAGGTGTAATGGAGATTTTTTAGTCCACCTGAAAACAGGGGATGAAATCACTTCTCGTGGGGAATTGTGTACAACCTCTGTAGAGTTAAAACTGTCATGACAGCTGTGCTCACGGTCACGAGCATTGCATGGACCCTCACATGATTAGTGGGATTTTGGTATGGTTTAGTTGGTGATCACAGTGGGAGACTGATTGGTTCTGATGTTGGTGCTGCAGCCGGGTAGGCTGTAAGCATGTTGGTTTATAAGTGCGATGTCTTTCACTTAGTAAATAGGTGCTTAATAGGAAGTGTGTCTCTATTGTGTGCTTTTATGCAAAAGAACCCTATGTTGCCTTTGCCTTGTTTGTTACCACATGTCATCTTTTCCCACACTTGCTGAGTATATCCTGTACTCAACCTTGCCTTTATCAATGTTGCTCAGTAGAAAGCAAAGTTTAAGAGGACGTTGAAGACACAAGAGTGGAAGTTTAGGTTTGCCGGTCGACTGCCTGTGGAAGCTGCGCTACGCTTGGTTTTTCCGCTGCAATTCGATAATCGTTTTAATTCTTCTTATTCGTGACATTGTCTGTTTTACCATTAATGAAGTCACTTTATGTATGAAACTTGATTCCTGAGCACACATAAAGGGTCACTTGGTTTTAGCATTAAAACCAGGTGTGACAATTTATTGGAATTATCATTTGTGCTAGGCCCAAACCTTCAAACACATTGCAGGCCCAGAGAAGTTACATCTTCTCGAAAAAAGCAATTTTCAGAGTCCCATATTTAGAGATCCTGAAAACAGAATGGTGTTTCCAATAGATTAAGGTCAACAAGAAAAATACTTACCCCTTCCATTGGGACCATAGTCTCATTCCACTTTTACTGCATGTTCCATATTCTAATGGAATCTGCTTGCCAGACTCTCTTTATAATATTTCTTTGATGGCCTCCCTTTGCGTTATAGCCTCACTGTAACATTACGCACTTGATTTCTTAGAACATTTTGAAAATGAAGCATACTTTTCATATATAATCCCAACAGTTTATGCCATTGTTTCTCAAAAACTTTCAAGTGCAACAAATAGGTTGTATTATGTTTTTGGTAGATAGGGACCCACATGTAAACTTCACCCTAGGGCCTTACTAATCTATGAGCACTTCTAGCTTGACTCTGGCTGCTGAAATTCTAGCTGAGTGTGGGGCAAGTAACCGTGGGATTCTTCCGGTCTGCTTCCGTCAAAACATATCGCTTCTCCGACCACCCCTTCACTTTTTTCCGGCCTACAGCCTTGTGCTATTGGGTGGGCTGACTAAGCTGTTTGTTTTCCATGCGCATCCTCTTAGTGGGCTGTCTGGACTGTTTTTTCCAAGCGCTCATCTTTTTATTTCTGCCTTTTAGTTTTTTATTTTACTTTCTTTTTCTTTATTTTACCATTATCTTCTTTATTTTTATGAGTAAATTATTTTACCATTATCTTCTTTCTTTATTCCATCTATCAAAATTTGTAAAATATTTTATTTTTATTACTAGAATAATTAATTTTAATTTTCTTTTCCTTTTAAACATTTTTATTTTCCTCTTTTTACTGCACCCATCCCTGGATCATCAAATTATTTTTTAGAACAATTAATTTTTATTACTAAAATAATTGCTTTCACGACTCAAACAATTAACGTTTTCTGCTAGAACATTAAATTTTTATCACTGGAACAATAGAATCTAACTACTAGAATATTTAATTCTTTAATATGAAATATTTCAAAAATTAAAAATTTTAAAGTAATTTTACTAAATATAAAAAACCTTTTATTTTCCCCTTTTTACTACAGATCATACATTTATTTTTACTTTTTTCACATTTTTGAAATTTTGTTGTTAATTGATGTACTAATTTGAACAATTGAATTTTACTGCTGGAACAGTTTACTTTTCACTGCCGAAACAATTAAAATTACTACAGAAACATTCGATTCACTAAGATGGAGCATTTAAAAACTAAAAGATTTTAAATTTAAAAATTTGTAAACATTATATTCACATGGGATCTCATTTAAATTTTTTTAAATAGCACGTTAAAAATTAAATAGCATTACCTGATTCTCGAAGATTCGGATGTGCGAATTACACTTTTGGGTTTTACTGAAATTCAAATTACTATAAATCCCGAATTTAGTGAAGTCTAAAAATATTGTCAAAGAGCGGCCCATTATGAGAACAGAAGAACTGAAAACGAGAGTAGCCCATTACACTTTTGGGCTATCTGTTTGGGAACGGCTACAGATTCACCACTCACACCATGAGACACATCCGCACGCACCCGCCAACCCGAGCCAACTTAAATCTTAATTTATTTCAAGAAATTACTGAAACTAATTATATAATATTTAAAATCTTAAATTTTAAACATAAATAGGTCAAATTACATGTATTTTAACATTAAATATATAATAAAAATCTTATGGGCCTACTGTGCTACGTGGGTTTGGTACCTTGCCTAAACGGGCTGTACTTAGATCGGGCCAGTCGACCTGCGCGTAGGCCAAGCATAGTCTGTGTCATGCTTCGGGCCGACCCGGACCATCTACCTATCGTGCCGGGCCGTGCTTGAACCGGGCTGAAATAGTCAAGTCTCATGCGTGCCCATTTGGCCTAGCCCACTTGTCCAGGTACAGACTGGGGTGTCCAGGGCAGTTTCTACGCATATAGAGAGGTCCAGAAGTGATTGCAATTGGATGTGGTTTTCCCCTCGAAGCACTCCTGGGTAGCCTAGTAAGGGGCCAACAAATTAAAATGAACTAGCTATGGACAGGGCCAGATCCAATTAAAATCCGGTCCAATTCTATTCTCTCCGCCCATTTGAAGCTTATTCTTAGCATTATTAGACTGTGTCTTTGACCAATTATTTCTAGGCTATCTTGAAAAATATTTTTATAATATATAATTTATATATTATTAAAGTTGACTAAATTTACAGAAATCGATCATTGGTTAGAGCTACAGTACAAAAACCAAAAATAAGCTTCAAATGGGACACATGGAGTATTTATTTTGAACTAATAAAGACCGGTTTAGATTGTGAAAAGGCCTATGTCACTACTGTAAAAACAATTTCTACAAGCAGACCTAAAAGGGTTTCTGCAGGCGGTTTCTATTTCTGCTGGTATTCATGAGCCTGTAGAAATGGTGCATTTGTACACGTGTTTATATGAACTGCCTGCATGTGGATATCCTTTAGCGGCTGTCTGCACAAAGCCCCTTTTTGCTGGCACGAGGAGTTATTGTGCAGGCAGCTCCTTAGGAGATCCGCCTGCTCAAACTTAGTTTACACCAACGGTGCTTAGAGACGTGCGACTGCACCTGTTTTGCTGGGTGCGGTGTACAGTGTTGACCACCAGCATAAATATTTTAACGATCTAATATTACCTTTTTAAATTTTTATACAGGTTATACACTCAGATTGTGAAACAGATAGTCAATACAATATTTCAGCAAAATAATATATAATGGATGATTCGAACACTCCAAAAAAAAAGTATATCCTACAACAAAATATTTATTTACAAGTCATATTACATATCAACCAACCATATCTGATTACATCTAGAATAGCCTAACCCTAGCATAGAAAGACAACTGAGGATGCAAAACAATTCATTGTTTTTCTTTTCAAAAAATGCACCATCCAGATGACAAATTTCTCGACGGATAAAATAGCACATGTATATAATTTACATCCATAGAGCATACTTTATAAAAATGCAAAAATTACCTAATGCGTGAATCAATCAAACCCTCGTCCAAGATCTCATTATTCCAGAAATAGTAATTTTCTCTGTCCTCTTTTATACAATCTTTGGAACCCTCGCAAGAAAGCGGGGAATACACAATCGAGCCTTCGTGACCACCTGATGAAGCTGTGCTTTTGACTCCAATTTGGAATTGGATTAGGGTCAAACAGGTGTAGGGTTGAGTTTCTCATATTAATTATGATAAGTGAGAACTCCCCGTTGTCAAATAATGGCAAAAAAATCTGCAAACATGTAAAATTGTTATTTCTAAAACAAATAAACATAATATGTATTTATCAAAGGTCATGCAAACAAAAAGCTCACTGAGTTGCATTCAGCGACGTTATATTTTTGTTTGTATCTGGGCAGTAGTGATCATTCGCTATCTTCTCATCAGGAATTTTACCGTGTGTTGTTGGATACCAATAAGGGCAGGTGTACTACATCAGCATATCAAGAAAACTCAACAATATCAATGGTATAATTAACCTATAAAAAATGGATGCGGAATCGACGAAAAGCTTACGTTAAATGTGAGATCCATAAAATGACCTTTGCCGTTGGTATTCTTATTTCTGTGTTTTTTGAAAGCCAACATCCTTACACCAAGTTGGAATATGTCACGTGACATGGATTTCGCCTCACTGAGCAATTCTTTTATCTCCTGCACAGTTATCTTCTTTTTTCATCTTCGTGATGTAGCACCCAAATAGTCCTGAAAAATTTAAAGATTGTCTTGAAAGAAAAGTTACGCTGTAAAAAATAAAATGATAGAATCAATAAGACAACGAAACTTACTCTAATTCAAGAGGGTCAATGATGCGCACAATAGAATTACAGAGTAACGTTATGTAGTCGTCTTTTGTAGGACATATCTGTTGAGGTATTTGATTCGTTGGATCAACGGAATTACAATGTTCTTGCTGGTTCTTGTCAGAATCCAGCAGTAGACAAAATTCCTTAAAATCCACCTGTGATATAACCTCGCTGCATCCCAGGTCCACCAATATTTCCTGAAGTTTACATCAAGATGAGTTAAATCAAGTACATATTCTTTTATTAATTTTTATAAACTAAAATTTGAGCACCCCACAAAAAACGATGCTATACGATTCAGGTATTTTCGGATCCTCAATGGCAGCTTCAATTAGCCCTTTTAATTGAGCACAGTCCGGATGCTCGAGATCAATTTCACCTACATTTTATTCTTCGTCATCTGACTCCTCAATGACAGGTCTTCTTTTCTTCGTAATGCTAGTTGTACTTTCTTGCTCTTGGATGTCGTATTTACTGTTCAAGAAATGTTACAATAAAAAATATAAAATAAATGGCGCTACGTACATCTGTTAACCCTTCATCTCCATCAGCAGCATATTCCATAAGACTATCTAGATTTTTCGCAGTCGTATCAATAACTCGTCGCCTCTTGTGTGCTTTATCCTTTCTATCTGATGTTAGTTGTTCTGCCTGAGTAATAGTTGATTGAGGTTCCTTGTTGGATATAGAAGCTGTTTCTATAATTACACAAGCATCTGGATCATTTTCACGGGGAGTGTTAATTTGTGGACATTCATCCATTATGTTTAACTCATAGCACAGCAAAATCTATAGATAATAATTTGGTCCTGAAGTGTGTCATGTCGGTCCTGCAAGCAAGAAGAAATAAATAACCACTCGTGGGCATTATATGAAATAACTATAACGAGCAC
>BCLG01000484.1:41483-84678 GCA_001602295.1 Zoysia matrella
AAATATAAAAGTTTAAAAATCTAAGTAGACACTTATTTTAATAAATACGGAGGGAATATCTCTATTTGCATACCTTACTAGAATTTTGCACTTAAACAAACAAAAGAGGTATTATCTTTGTTTAAAAATATAAGCATTTTTAATTTTAAAATAAAATTAAACTATTTTAACTTTTACTTAATAATATTTAAAAAAATTACATAATTTTTAATATATATATATATATATTTATGAGAATTTATTTTATAATAAATTAAAAAATATAATTTTATTATAATAAAATATTATTAAATATACATTGTTAATGGTTAAAATAATTAAAATTTTGATTTTGATTAAGTTTTAAAATACTTATATTTTAAAACGGAGAAAGCAGGAAAAAAAATGACCTTTTACACCGTCCGAGCAAGAACGGATGGACCGAACGTACTCGCAAGCCGCAATGATATCACGCCTCACGGCAACCGCAGCCTTATCCTCGGTGGTGAGCGCTCTGCTTCCTCCTCCGAGCTCCGGCGATGACCGCCCCCGCCCGGACCCCAGCTCCCATTCCGCTGACCAGTATCGCCGAGCTGCGGCAGCACCACTCGCAGCTCGTCCGCCTCGGCCTCGCCTCCCACCCTGCCCACGCGCGCCGCGTCCTCGCTTTCCTCGCGCGCGACCCCGCCGCGTACCTCCCCTACGCGGCCCGCCTACTAGCCCACCACCCGGACCCGCACCCGGCGCTCTTCAACCAGTTCTTCGCCGCCCTTCCGCCGTGCCACGCCGCGCGGCTCCTCGCCGTAATGCTCTCCCTGCCGCTGCCGCCTGATCACTTCACCTTCCCGCGCATCCTCCCCGCCGCGCCGCTACCCTTCGTTGTCCAGCTCCACGCGCTGCTCCACAAGCTCGGGTTCCACTCCCACACGCAGTCCCTCAACGCTCTCCTCGCCTCTTACCTCGCCAACGCCCGCCCCGACCTCGCCTTCCTTGTCTTCCACACCAGCACGTCGTGGACCCTTGACGTCGTGTCCTGGACCACGATGGTCGGCGGGCTATGCAAGCTGGGTCTGATCGACGAAGCGCGGGAGCTGTTTGAGGGGATGCCCGAGAGGAACCTGATCTCCTGGAACGCGATGATCTCCGGGTACGTGAAGGCGGGGCGGTTCCTGGAGGCGCTGAACGTGTTCGACGAAATGAGAGCCCTGGGGGTGGAGGGTAACGGGTTCGTCGCGGCGAGCGCGGTGGTCGCGTGCACGGGCGCTGGAGCGCTGACGCGCGGGAGGGAGGTGCACCGATGGGTGGAGCAGAGCGGGATCAAGATGGACGAGAAGCTGGCGACAGCGGTGGTGGACATGTACTGCAAGGGCGGCGGCTGCGTCGAGGAGGCGTGGCGCGTGTTCGAGGCGCTGCCGGTGAAGGGCCTCACGTCCTGGAACTGCATGATCGGCGGGTTCGCGGCGCACGGGCGGGGCGAGGACGCCGTCAGGCTGTTCGACCGGATGGAGAAGGAGGGCGTGTCGCCGGACGACGTCACGCTGGTGAACGTGCTCACGGCCTGTGCGCACGCGGGGATGGTCAGCGAGGGTCGCCACTACTTCAGCTACATTGTTCAGAGATACGGCATCGAGCCCAAGATGGAGCACTACGGCTGCATGGTGGACCTGTATGGAAGAGCAGGGCTGCTAGACGAAGCCAAGAAGGTGATCAACGACATGCCCATGGAGCCGGACGTCGGCGTCCTCGGCGCACTCTTCGGAGCCTGCAAGATACACGGCGACGTCGACCTGGGCGAGGCGATCGGGTGGCGCGTCATCGAGCTGGATTCTCATAACAGCGGGCGGTACGTGCTGCTGGCCAACCTTCTCGCCAGCGCCGGCCGGTGGGAGGACGTGGCCAGGGTCCGGCGGCTGATGGACGAGCGGAACGTGAGCAAAGAGGCTGGGCGGTCGGTGATCGAGGTCCACGGCGAGGTCTGCGAGTTCCAATGCGGGAGCCTGCGCCACCCGCAGGCAGCGGAGGTGTACGACATGGTCAGGGTCATGATGAGCAGGATCAGGGCAGAGGGCTACGCGTCCGACACGAAGGACGTGCTGTACGACGTCGCGGAGGAGGAGAAGGAGGCACCGCTGCTCTACCACAGTGAGAAGCTGGCCATCGCCTTCGGACTGCTGCGCACCAGGCCCGGCGACACCATGCGCATCACCAAGAACCTGCGGGTCTGCCGAGACTGCCATGAGGCGACCAAGTTCGTGTCTCGCGTCTTCGAGCGCGAGATTGTAGTTAGGGACAGGAATCGGTTCCACCATTTCAAGGACGGCATGTGTTCGTGCAATGATTATTGGTAAATATCGGGGTGATGATTTTTTTAGGGGGGATTTTCAGTAGTTTTTTAGTCCTGAAACAGTTTAGGAATAGATAGAGGTACAAATAAATGTATAAAAAAGTTTCAGGTGGCATTTGGTTTACTGATACGTTTAGATTTTGCCCGCAAAGATAAGCTAAGAAATAGTAGTGTCGGTGTTCTGACCACCGACACAGTAAATATACGATCGTGAGGAATGGTATGCCTTCGGATTTGATATGGTCTAATCTGAGGTAGATTCAAAGGGATTTTTTTGTCTGATTCGAACCACTCGAACGGTGTAATACCCTACGTCTAAGGAGCGAATTACCTCAAAGATAACGTTACAAGACGGGAGCCTCTCTTCGCGGGAGGACCTAGAGTGTGGAAAAATCGGGAGTGCTTACAGTGATGTTTGACTGATTTTTCTATCGCTCTTCGAGCCTTTCTTTATATAGGAAGAGCCCTGAGGTTACAGGCAATGGGCTCTACGCGATCCTGCCGTCTCGTCGACAGGTTGACTTTTCTGTCGTTGTCGACATCATTTTGTTCCGTTCAGGCGTGGTCATGACTCGTCGCGTCGGGCACGTCGATGGGTACCGCGATACTCGTCCGACGCTACTGTGCTAGCTATAGTGCTGTCCCATCGTGTCTGGCAGTCGTCGCAGCTTTCTGCTGAAGTGTCGTCGTGGTGAATCTCGTCCTGTCTCGTCGGGACGGATGGCAGCTGGTCCTCAGAGTAAATGTACCATAACGCGGTACCTACCTCCTGAAGGTCGCTTCCGAGGGTTGATCCTCGGAGCCCGGAGTCTTCGCGCCCCTGCGCGGCTATGATATGGCCGTCGTAAGTCGTCGCGGAGGGATCGGAACCCGTGCCATCTGACCCTCGATCTTCTTCCGTTAGAGTGCGATCTGTTGGGTACCCGAAGTACGTTATCCCAACAAGTAGCATACTTTATTTATTTCTAAATTGTTGGCGAGGTTATACTTCTAAAATTTGCAAAAAGAACAGAATAACTAAACAAAGAAATAAGTCACATGAGACACGACCACGGTAGAAGCAATGGAGTCGCGAAAAAAAATTGACCCAAAACAATGTGCTCTCCTGGAAGAAAGCGTCTTTTGGGAACAAGCCATTGTCAGTTCTTCTCGCGCCATCGTTCGCCATACGCCGGGGGCCGTGCTGCCGCTCAGGCGACCGTCGCCCGCCAGATGCCACTGCCCCTCCCTGCGATCATCTTCAGCACAGCCTCACTACTTCTCGCTCACATTGACCACCAGACTCTCCAAGAATACCAAAAAAAAAAAAAAAAACACTGCGTTCCAGCGCATGATCCGCAAAGGCTCCGCGCGACTGAGCCCGCGCGCTCTGAAGCAAATCCACGGGAACCTGGTAGTCAGTGGCAACGACTTGCACGGCCTCCAGCCGCTGCGGGACCTGCTTCTCTCCTGCATCGCCTCGTTCCGCGGCAGCATGGACTACGCCTGTAGGCTGTTCGACGGAATCCCGAACCCGGACCTCTTCATGCACAACGCCATGATTCGTGGCTACACGCACGCGTCCGCGCCCGGCTCCGCCTTCGCGGTGTACCAGCGCATGGAGAAGGGGCGGCTGAGGCCCGACGGCTTCACGTTCTGTTACCTTCTTCGAGCCTGTGCCGGCCTGCCAAGTTCTGGCACGGGTTGTCAGGTTCATGCCGTCATCGTCAAGATGGGATTCTCGGGAGATGTGTTCGTGAGAAACGCGCTCATCAATATGTATGCCAAGTGTGGTGATTTGGGGATCGCTGGTGCGCTTCTTGGTGAGGCTGGCGAGCAGGACGTTGTGGCATGGTCGGCTGTCATGGCGGGGCATGCGGACAGGGGTGACTTGGGCATGGCGAGACAAATGTTTGATGCATGCCGGGTCAAGGACATGGTGTGCTGGAACATGATGCTTGGTGCGTATGCCAAGCATGGGGAGATGAAGAAAGCCAGGGGGCTGTTTGACCATGCGCCACAGAAGGATGTTGTCTCGTGGAACACTATTATCACCGGGTACGCAGCACAGGGTCTGCTGGAGCAAGCGTTGGAGGTGTTTGATGAGATGAGGAGTACTGGTTGGATGCCAGACGAGGCAACTATCATTAGCTTGCTCTCGTGTTGTGCGAACGTGGGGTCTCTCGAAGTGGGGAGGAGGATTCATTCTCTGCTTTTGGAAGATAAGCCATCACTAACCATAGTCACTGGAAATGCATTGGTATCGATGTATGCAAAATGCGGGGATGTCAAGATTGCATTGGAAATCTTTGACAGAATGAAGGAAAGGGATGTCTGGACATGGAACTCAATCATTGGTGGTCTAGCCTTGCATGGACAAGCGGCAGAATCTGTCCAATTCTTCAATAAAATGCTCGAAGAGAGAATTCACCCAAATGAAATTTCTTTTCTATGTGTGCTCAGTGCATGCAGCCATGCTGGACTTGTTCAAGATGGTCAGAGATATTTATCTCTGATGAAAGACAAATATGGGATCAACCCAAATGCAAGACACTACAGCTGCATAGTGGACATGCTAGGCCGCACGGGCCTACTGGATGAAGCATTTGCAGTTGTAAGCAGCATGAGATGTGAACCAAGTCCGGTTGTATGGAGGACACTTCTTGGTGCCTGCAAAATCCATGGTAATGTGGCTTTGGGCAAGCTTGCTCAGGAGAAGCTTCTTAACATGAGCGGGGATGCAAATGGAGACTATGTGCTGCTTTCTGGCATTTATGCATCAAGCAATGAATGGCTGGGGGTGGAGATGGTGCGAAGATCAATGGATAAAAGAGGTCTAAGAAAAGTTGCTGGTTGTGCTCAGTTTGATCCTAAAGGTTCTGGTCTTTCATCACCATGACAATGAAAGTTCTACTACTGAATGAAAAAGAAGACCTGGTAAACACCCACAAGCATAATTTTATGTGGGTAAATTCCTTATTAGCCATCCAAAAAAAACTTGGTAGTTCCTTATCAACCACTCAAAATTTTGAATTTTCTTATCAACCACTAATGTTAACTTTCTTTCTTTATTCGCCACTTTTATACATTTGGGGACTTGAAAAATACCTTTCTACCCTTCTTTCTATTTTTCCTAAATTTTATCATTACTCATTTCAGTGGATATTATTTGGTTTTGGGGCATCTAAATGTATAAAAGTGGCGAATAAGGAAAGATAGTTAATATTAGCGGTTGATAAGGAAATTCAAAATTTGAGTGGCTAAGGAATCAAAAGTTTTTTCAATGACTAATAAGGAATTGCCCCATTTTATATCTGCTTGTATCCCCAGGGATTGGAAATAGTTGATAGATCCCTGGTTAGTCAAGTCAAATCCGTGAAGGTTCTACTGTTACAGGCAGGTATGGATCTATAAAATGATGAATTTTCGTTTTTGGTCCACTAAGGCAACAATACACCAACATACTGATAAACTATATAGTAATCAATCATAACAGTGCATGTATATTTGTATTCTGTAGCATGTGAGAATACACACCATATGAAGAACTAAGTACATAATTATGGATTTACTTGACAGATCAGAGGATCATAGCAAGACTGAAGTACATAATTATAGCACACAGATGATTACATTAAGGCAGCAACTCGAATAACCACGCCACGATATCACGGTTTGTACTGATGGTAGTAATCAGGCCATAATTTGTTCTAGTGCCTTGCCAGAGCAATGGCAGAGAGTAATATTAACAGTACCAGCACAACCATGGCTGCAAATGAACCAATGAGGGAACCAGAGATGCGCTCGCAGAATGAGTCGAACTGCTGACAAATTGCAAACCAATTTGCCCTCGCATTACCCTTGTGTGCCAAGTACACAATAGCTGCAGCTGCAGATGCTCCTGCAGTGACTAGAGCTAGCATTGCCTGCAAAAGAATAGCAAGGATAAACCAAGTAACCAAACCAGCTGATATATGTAATGCGGTAGTAGCCATATTCTCATGCAGGATGCTTTTCAAGTTTTCAATATGGCCTGAAGTAGATAAAGAGGTGGTCTTACCGCATCAAGAAAGATTAAGAGCAACCTGCTATACTTGGCCCTGCTTCTAATGATGTGCACAATTGACAATGGTAGTGAAAGGATGAGATAGGCACAGACAATAGAATTTGCCACGACGAAGAACCTATCAGCAGAAGGATTAAAACAACTGAAGCATCAGATACTCATACGTTATCTGGACGTGTTGCTATGAAGTGATGATGTTGGCTTACGTGAGAGTGGGGAGATCGCTGTACTGTGCCTTGAACCGGATGAACTGTGTGAAGAAAGGCAGTGTTTCGTTGGTAGTGCCCATGGCAATGGCACTTGCAAGGGTGCCAATTATGGCAATGAAGCGCATTATGAGATCAAGTACAGATATTCCCTTACTGACCCCCCTGCCCAGGGGCGCCTTCGATGTCTCACCATGCTCACTGGATCCTTTCATCATCATTTTTGAAACTTCTATCACTCCTGAACCGATGGTATTTGATTGCTCAGCTGATTTGAGAAAAAAACACCCCGTGTCCCTCACATATATACATGGTGAGCTGCATGAAGCGCCTATCAGCCTATGGATTAGGTCTGCTCAGTTGCTTTGGCAGGTGAACTTACAAGTAGTGTTCTGTGAGTACTCCCAGGAGCATTTTGGTTGATACCTACTCTCCTTGCTCCATGGGGGGACTAGTTTCTTAATTTCATGCAGAGTTTGTGGTCCCTTTACATCAGTGGACTTCCACTGTGCACTGATATGGGGACTTGCACATGTCATGCCAGTGTCGTATTATGCAGGAGGCTTCAACTAAACGTTCGTTAGCTCGTTCCAACTCCAGAAGCAATGTGACAGTCTTACTTTATGTCGATTCATAAGATTCAGAGTCATCTGTTTCTGCAGAAACAAGTTGAGTCGGTGTATTATTTCGAGCTTCTTCCAGTTCGAAGAACCATACACGGGCGTCTTGCTGTAATGCAACACCTACTCAGATTTTGTCTTTCTTTTTTTATTTTTTTAGTTTGAGTAATTGCATTATTTCTGCTTTCCTACTTATTGATTCATTCATGATGGAAGTATGTTGGCCGGCCCTCACAAGCAAACATTCTTTGCAGCCAATATTGCGCTTTTTTTTCCGCATATCCATTTTATTGTTTCAGAGATGAAAACCAGCAAAATTATTTCAAATCAACTTCTGCACTTGTCACATTTTTTTGGTGGTCACAATGAAACTGGTAATTTTGAAATGTAGATCCTTCCCAAAAAGTAAAAACATTCATTGAACTTTAACGATTCAACTTCAGCCTGAGATTATGATGGTTGAATCATGTCGAATAGACTGTTACCAACAGTGCATGAATATCTCACCATGTATGTATCTGGCCAGAAGTCATACTAGTAGTACAATATTGTAGAGCTGTCTTTCCCTTATAACCCGTTCTTAACGCAAAATCAGGCTGGTAGACCGGAAGGCCCAAGTTATCCCACTGGTAACAACCTGTTTGTGCGCACGCACCTCTTCCTTGCGTGCATATGCGTTTGAAACAAACGATGCAATTAACATTCAATAAAAAAAATAATATAACATTTACTTCTTCCGATAAAAAATATAACACGACATAATGTAAAATGACATGGATAATTCAAAAACATGTCATATGTTATGAATATATTGATTTCAACAAAGAATTATTCATACAATTTATCAAAAACATTACTTTCCCGTGATACAAAAAAAATGCTAATAATTGAACCAAAAATTTTTTTCGGAGTGTTACACCATCCTATACACACGCGCTATATAATATGCAATGTAATCCGCCCCAACACTACCTTCATGATGCTCAAGCTTGTGATAACACTCCAAGCCTGGTGAGAGCTGTATGGCAACAACCAAATGAACTTTTGCCAGTGCAACATCATCCAGTAATTTTCTTTTGAATGAAAGTAAGTGCATTCAGTCCGAATGAATGATTATGCCAATAAGCAAGTCGCTTACCAGTGTCAAAATAAATAGTGCCATCTAGAATGCATTTTGATACACCATCGGATCAGCACCATGAGATAGAGGGAGGGATGTCAGTAAACCATTTGTTGGTCACTCAATAAAGGTGGGTTTATAATTTGACAAAATATGTACATGGACGAGTGTCAAGCGTATGAGAAACAGGACATAGACAGGCCGCTTGAACCAAAATAGTTTTTTTGCTTGGCTCAACGACAATTGTCCGTTTTATTACAGTTGCCTTTTCCCGTATCTGCTTGGCCATCTCCATGATGACAATCTCTACCTTGTTCCAACCATCGAGAATGTGGAAAAAAAGTTGACATATTTATTTATATTCCAGAATTGAATTAATAGAAATGACAATTGGTTGTTTGTCGCTTTCAATAGAGGAAGTCACACTTACAATGAGTGGGCTAAAAAAGACCCAAACAGGCGTGCCAACTACCAAGTACCAAGTCATACACCCAGAAGTAGAAAATTTAAAAATTAAACAAAGCTGATTACAAAAACAAAATGCAAGTCTACAAGAATGTTGGTTGAACAAAAAAAAAAAAGATGGGACAGCAGGGTACCATTGAATACCGATGAGTATATAATTAAATATGGCGACAAACCACAACGAGAGGCTAAAAAAGATTCATGGTTGCAGATGAACAAACGGTGTTAAGAGAAGGACCATTTACCTCCTTGGTCAAAGTGAAACCATCGTTGACGATTTTGGGTGATCCATACATGCTTTCAAGGACTACATTTCGACCTTTGGGGCCAAGAGTAACCCCAATGATATCTGCAAGCTTATAGACTCCATTCCATCCCAGAAGGCAAAGACATCAGAAACTGGTATCTGTATATCTATCAACAGTGGTAGGAGCTATAAAAATTTGATGAAGCGAGTGACTTGCAGTTACCTGATCGTAGAGCCATCCTTGTTGAAGTACAACTCCTTGGCGCACAAACTCTGAAACTGCAATTCCACATAAGAAAAATGTTACGGAATTGACAAAAGTTGAATTCACAAAAACTTGTAAATTATCTACTCCTACAGGTTGTCATGGTTGATTTCTTCATGGCTGATCAGCTCTGCACCCAGGTAATCACAAAAGTTAAGGATCTGTTAAGTTCAGCTGTGGATATTTAATAAATATCCAATAGTGTACTACAAGCATAAATAGTGGCTTCTATTTAGTAAATGTCTAAGTGCATTTTGACTGCACACAAATAGGTGCCAATGCTTAGAAGCCTGGAGTACTTAGCATGCTACTACATAACCAGCAGCTGCAGGACGCAAGACTGGCTACTGCAGAGTCTTACTACTGGAGAGCCATGCAGGTAAAAACATGGCGTAACATAAGCAACCAAATCACAGTGATCCTACTTATTACGATTTCTAAAGCTGTTGGTAGTCTAGCCGCTGTCCTGGCAGGGTGCAAGTCTGATTCTGAAATGCACAAAAGGATGCAGACAAACAAATACTCCCTACAACATTTTCATACAACAATTAGTAGAATCAGAAGGGAGAATAGCATGTAATGTCATAACAGGTGAAATGCCAAAACTCTGATGGTAGTATTCAGTTAGGAAAAGAGCTCGCACTAAGAGGACTGCTAAGGTTGAGCAGATGATGTATAAGTTACAGTTCTATGAAACAATTTTTTTGGGCATCTCAGCAAAATCAAAGGTGCAAATCGCACTATTTCTTCAAGGGCTATCTAGAAGTTCTTAAAGAAATTAATGTGATGAAGAACTGCTGCAGCACAGAACCATTGCACAGGTTTGAAGATTCTGTCTACTGTAAACCCTTAGCAAGAGCACACAAAAAGAATGAAGCAACTCTACCCTATCCACCAAATTTTATTCTATGGCAGCTCTGGTCAGTAAAAAGCATGTGATCTTAAATCTCAAAATAAATATAGAGTTTTTTTTAATATAATAGCATTTTCTGTAATCAAACAAGTGAAAGTTTGTTAAAACTTAATGAGCTGACATATCATGAGTATTTGATGCTCTCAAGGCACCACCACCATGTGGTCAGAAGGAACTGCCCTAGCAATGTGCTTACCACCCTGTATATAGTTATGGGGGTCTGGCAATATTATTGAAGAAAAACATGGGCAACAACTGCCTAAAATTAGGAAAGGCCAGAAAAATGATATTTTTCGAATAACTATTGTGAGAAATGGAGAGCATGAGTGCTTGTTATCCTGGAAAGAGAAGAACTAAAAAAACAATTGAAGAGGGTGCGGCTCCTCACAAGACACCAGAGCTGTACTTGCATCTAAATCTCTTCACTCTTTGTGTTCCTATGCCATAAAATCAGATAACTATAAATTGTCAAAGTTCTCCTGGGTGGCCTGATCACTTGTTATTTGAGTATTTGAGTACGTACAGAAGATCACAGACAGATCCTGCAATAAGATAACAATCGGATTTGGAGAGCCTGTCGGTGTGATGGATGAATCTTCTCTGGCTTTTCATCTTCAGAAAGCTTACTCCTCCCTGTACAGTTTTCACCATGTCTTGGGGCTAGCACTTGCAATCAACAGCCCCCAGCCTGTGTGCAGAATGCATCGATACAAGCAAGGAACATTGAACGTTCCACAAACGGAAGCTGCTAGATTCAGGCAAGAGAGCCTCTGTCATTATTGGGTGCTTGAGGGTGGCTTCTGGTTGGATACAAATTACTTTTGTTTCTGTTAGTGCTGCCAAAGGAAGGAAATTAAATAGCTTGATAGCTTGTTGAACGCCAGGTCTAAAATTTTGGCAATGCAAGTTCGGTCATAAACCAAACAAACCTTAAGCAAAAAAAAAAAATAACTCACTATAACAGCCACAATCGTATGAAAGCATGCGGAGGACATCTTGATCATAGTTAATATTATGTCATGTTTGTTTCTATTTGAGTGACCGGAGTGGAGAACATATGTTGACTTGAGATAGGACTGATTTTAGTGCATGTGTTGAATGAGATTGATGAATGGATTATGGATGCACCCTGATAAGAGAACGAGACAAGAGATCTATTCAGTATATATGTCAGTGGTAAAGCCGCTGAAACTCTGTTACCACCGTGCCTGGCAAAACTTGTAAACACTTCCCGAATGTAAAATTGATACCTTCAGTTCCAAATTGGTGACGTTGATTATCAACTCAACTTCATATGGCAGGAAAATTAAATTTAACATTACCATGGCGGTGCGTGATTCAGTTCATGGGGGAGAAGTGGAAAGCCTTAACTGTAACTCGTCGTCCTTCAGGACGCGCTCGTTGGAGGCCACCGCGGCAGCGGTTGCAGCGGGGGCGGCGGCGGCTTGCTCTTCCTACCGCAGGATCTTCTGCATGTCCTTAACCCGCATCCGAACGACACCACCGACCACAACTGCATTTGATCAGCACAAGAAATCAATCAGCACTCGGTGGCATTAGTTCGAACGATACTCAGAAAGGAGGGGAAATGACGGAGTGGGTTACTTGCGGCGGTGCCCAGGGTCCAGATCCACAGGATCTTGAGGCCGGGGCTCTTCTGGCTCCATCTGGTCACCATTGGGAGGAGCGGCAATACCTCCGAACGCGGCGGAAGCGACGGCGATTTCAGTCCAGGCCAGCTTAGGTCAACTCGAGAACGAAGGACCCAGCGCCGTTGTACTCAGCCGAGGTCGTTGAAGCACCCAGCGCCGTGGTTCTCGGCCGAGGTCGTTGAGCGCCGTGGTCGCCGAAGAAACCGGAGGACGGAGCTCGGATCGAGCGGGGCTGGCGCCGGCCGGTGCAGGGAGGGGTAGGGGCGGCGGCGGCCGGGCACACTGGTGCCCGGCGCGGAGGGCGGAGGCGTCGAGTGCGGGGAGGGATGGGGGCGGCGCCGGCCAGTGCAAGGATGAATTGGGCTGGCGGCGGACGGTGCCACTGGGAAACTGAGCTGAAGGCGAGGACGGCGAGTGCGGTGAAGCGGCGAGCCGGTCGGCGACGCGGCTTCTCCCGGTGATTTATCGCCATGGGTGTCGGCGGCGAGCACGGGGAAGTGGTTACCGGAGGCAGCGAGTGCGGGGCGGTGAATGCGAAGATGGGAGCGCCTGAGCGTTCCGCGGAAGGATGCGTGACACGAAAATATCTTTAGTACGGACGACATCTACACACTTAATAAGTAAGAGAGATAAAAAAAAACAATTACCAGAGCTTGATGGAAGATGAGTCATACAGTTTTCTTGTCACATAAAATTGCATCCGTGGCCACATGCGATAAACCTCCGCACAAAACATAATGTACCTTAATTAAAATATCCAACGAAAAAAAAGAAAAAAAAATGTGACTATCACTTGATTACAGCCAAGAAATCAAAAGACGCTTGAAATTGCCTTAGACTGTAGGGTGCCACCTTTCTGCTCGTCATCTGCCATTTTCCATGTACAGAAAACCTGTATAACACTGCAAGCTCGACATTGAATTTAACATAACAAAAATATTTTAGGGCCCAACAATGCAATGAAAAGTCACATTAATTAAAGATGGGGGGGGGGGGGGGGGGGTATACTTTCAATTCAACAAAGACACTCTTGCATCTAAACATGCGTACATTAAAGCGTACTAGTAGCCATGTAAGTTGAAGAACAACAAGAGGGCAACTATTGTGGGGAATGGAAAGGAATTGTACTTTGAACTCTGGGAAATATCTGTGATCCACAATAGCCAGGCAATATTCCACATAAATACAAATCAAGAATTCCCATTCTTAGCAAATTATTATAATCATCAGGCAGATGATGATGAAACAATACCACTATATAAACTTCTTATCCATAAAAGAAGCAAAGAAATAAATTTAAAAAGAGAATTAACTCCTTACCTCACAAAATAGGCAAGAAACTACATTATAATGGTTCAATCCTTCAACAAACCCCATCCCTGCATCCCAAATAATCAACAAACTGAAGCTTATTATTTTAAATGGGCGATGGATGATAACACCAGACATCATCAATCAGAGCAAGTCAACAGTTCAGCAAATGAGAAAATATGCATTGCCATTAGAGCAAGTCAACAGTTCAGCAAGCAAGGCTGCAAAAAAACAGCAAAAGACGCCAGATCTTATAGAGATAAAAACTAGTTATGAAAAAGGAGTACGGTCAGGGCCACTCTGTTCTCTACCTGGCCCTCATAGATTGTGCATCTACATATACATTCTCCGGAGCACTTAACCAGCTTGGTTGACCAAAAACCACACACATATACACACAGACACACATCACATGAGGCAGGCAGCTAGCCCCAGAGAGAGAGAGAGAGAGAGAGAGATAGAGAGAGAGAGAGTAGCAGCAGTCAATCAACCAAAGTGGTCAAGCGGGCTTCAACGGGAGATGTGGTCAGATCTCCGTTCTTGATGAAAACATCAATAATCACCAGGCCAGTAAATCAGAATGCCCCGACAAAAAAAAGCACTAAAACACAGTAAAAGTGATTTCACAAATCAAACAATAAGAATAACAATTCATGACTTTAAAAATAAATTGAGCAACAACGAAACTGTCGGGGAGAGCTTCCCCCTCTTTTGCTTCTCCAGCAAGCTGGGAAAACAAAAAGTTCCCTCAAACAGTTTGCTTCTCTATCCAAAAACGAAAACAGGACTCTACACCAAAAGTGGAAAAGCAACTCAGCAGTGGCTTCCTGAGCCTTTACTCACTTGCCTGTCTCCGACCTCTTCCATTTCCTCCTGCTTGTCTCCACACCTGTCCTAGACAGCCCAGGCCCCTATCTTGTCTCCTCGTGCCAAGCTCGGAGCCTAGGAGCTCACTGTCGACTCCGCTAGCACCGCCAGTTCAAACTCCCCTCTCCTTGACATCGCCGGGCAATCTGCTATCATCATTGAGGGTGAGCCACCACCATCACACTGGATCTGCCGCCACCGAGCTCATCTTCATCAAGCATGGCTACTTCATTCTCCCATTACAACACCGCGACCGGAGCTCCCCTTCATCAACCATATTTTGGAACGTTGCACTCATCTCTGATATCCACAGTGTCTATCCCCATTCAGCAGCATCAAGCTCCAAGCTCTAGATCCTCGACTGCTCCTCAACTGCCCTTGCCGCCCAAGTCTCTCCTCCCTCCATAGTAGTTGCCAAGTTGCCCCATTCCATAAGCGAGGTCGCCAAACACAGAAGCTTTGCTTCTTCAAACAACTTCTTCCTGGGCCAGTGAACTTGGCTTCTCCAAAAAGCAGAGAAGCAAACACTCCCCTCAAACAGGGCCATAATTTCTGATGCTACATGAACACTTATTGGACCCTGCTTAGTCCAACTGATGGAAGACAATAAGAGTGAGAAGAATGGATGGATAGTCTTATTTCCTCCTAAGAGAAAATTATTTATTCTAGGATCAGAGAGATTACATGATCAACCACAAAGGCTAAGCCAGCTTCAACGAAGAAGTGTATTGATATCTCCATTCTTACTAAAGGTAATCATCAGGCACGTGGACCAGAATGCCCCCATGCAAAGACTGAAGCTTTAATATATGTATTCCAGGAATAATCATGCATCCTTGTATCCAGAGAATGCTGTAAATCACTAGATAACGGTACGCCACAAAAGTATGTGAGACAGACTCAATACAAGCAGTGAGCAAAGAGCACAGTATGTCATCAACATGAGACTACATCAAAGAAACAAGTTCAAGAACTACATTTATGAATTGGAGGGAGTTTTCACAGAACAGAAAAAGTATAGGTTCCATGGAGAAACTTTCTAACAGACCAGCAAAGATTACAAGAAATGGTTAAAAAAAAGATTATAAAGAAGGGATTTCTTCTGATCTGCCAAAGCCTTCATAACTTTTGCATCGACAGATGCACTCTCTGGAGCCCACTTGACCTACTCCGTGGAACAGCGGAGGCACAGAAGGTTGCAATACCAATATATATGGATTCATGTGCGTGTGTGTATGTATTTGATGGTAAGAACTGAAAATTCTAGTATTTACTGTTCCCTAGAGAGAGTTGAGGAAACTGTACAAGTAACAGAAAGAAGGGAAGCGGATCAGGATCATCTGCGACTGCTGGATGTCAATGAGTGAGCTCGAGAAATCCTCCACCGTGCCTTGGCTTACTAGCTTCACCGCACCAGTCAAGTGGGCTTCGACGGGGAAGCGCATCAGATCTCCGTTCTTTGTGCAAACAATGACGATCATCAGGCTGGCAGATCAGAAAATCCCCCATACAACAGGGGCGGACCCAGAAATTGGACATGCGTGTACACATACATCAACTAATTTTTGCAGAAAAACTGAACACTTGTTCAGATCCGGATGCAAACTGCTTATATTGCGGTTTGAGAAGTGCACCATTTCGCACAGTAGCCAAGGATGAGAAGGAGCGGGCATACCTAGAGGGTGCTCGTCACCCACGAAGGGTGTCGATGCCGCCCGGTTGTGATGCCCGGAGCTGCCCTGCTGATTCCTATGACCGTGGCGCCGACGAAGTAGCCCCAGCACTTCTTGCTTGTATTAGCTCTTGCCTTGACGGCCTCTGGCTTTGCGCGTCTCGCTGCCGCCACTTGCGCCGTGCCAAGGTTTGGGCGTGGTGGGGTGTGATTTGGCTTAGGACTATTCACCCACCAATAGCCTTGGTTTTGGTTCTGGCTCTATCCCCCACACCGGTGCTAGATACCGAGCAACGGCGACGAGGGCTCTCCATTTTGCTGGTTAGCGGTGTGAGTTGACGGCCGGCAGCGAGTGATTGGACCCTGCTTAGTCCAACTGATGGGAGACAATAAGAGTGAGAAGAATGGATGGATAGTCTTATTTCCTCCTAAGAGAAAATTATTTATTCTAGGATCAGAGAGATTATATGATCAACCACAAAGACTAAGTCAGCTTCAACGAACAAGTGCATTGATATCTCCATTCTTACTAAAGGTAATCATCAGGCACGTGGACCAGAATGCCCCCATGCAAAGACCGAAGCTTTAATATATTTATTCCAGGAGTAATCATGCATCTTTTTCTACACGGAATGCTGTAAATCACCAGAGAACGGTACCCCACAAAAGAAATTGAGACATAATACTCAACACAAGCAATGAGCAAAGAGCACAGTATGTCATCAACAAGAGACTACATCCGAGAAACAAGTTCAAGAACTACACCCCCCCCCCCCCCCCCTCAACCCGCGGTCACACACACACAACAGACAAGTAAAGGTTCCATGGAGAAGCTTTCTAAACAGACCAACAGAGATTATAAGGAACAGTAAAAAAAGATTATAAAGAAGGGTTTACTTCTGATCTGCCAAAGCCTTCATAACTTTGCATCGACAGACACATTCTCCGGAGCCCACTTGGCCTGCTCAGTGGAACAGCGTACGAGGAACAGAGGATTCCAATATATATGGATGAATGTGTGTGTTTGTATTTGAAGGAGATTTTTCAATTCTTACTATCAAATACAAGGGAACTGAGGAAACTGTACAAGTAAACAGAGAAAAGAGCAAGCAGCACATCGAGATCATCGGCGACTGCTGGCGGTCAACGAGTCGAGCTCAAGAAATCCTCCATCGCATCTCGGCTTACTAGCTCCATCGCACCAGTCAAGTGGGCTTCGACGGGGAAGCGCATTCAGATCTCCGTTCTTTGTGCAAACAACGCCGATCATCAGGCTGGCAGAATATCCCCCATACAACATGGGTGTGCGCACACAACAGCTAATTTTTGGAAAAATATCGAACACTTGTAACTGGTTCAGATCTGGGTTCAAATAGCTTACAGTATTACGGTTTGAAGGTGCACCATTTCGCACAGCAGCCAGGGATGAGAAGGAGCGGGCATACCTAGAGGGTTCTCGTCACCCACGAAGGGCGTCGACGCCGCCCGGTTGTGATGCCCGCAGCCGCCCCGCTGATCCCTACGACCGGGGCGCCGACGAAGTAGCCCCGGCGCATCTTGCTCGTATTAGCTCTTGCCTTGCCGGCCTGCGGCCCTGCGCGTCGCGCCGCCGCCACTTGCGCCGTGCCAAGGTTTAGGGCGTGGTGGGGTGTATTTGGTTTAGGACTATTCACCCACAAATAGCCTTGGTTTTTGTTCGAGCTCTCTCACCCCCGCACCGGTGCTGGCTACCGAGCAACGGCGACGAGGGCTCTACATTTTGGTGGTTAGCGGCGTGAGTTGACGGCCGGCGGCGAGTAATGAAGAGCGATGGCGGCGGCGCTGTTGCGTGAGGCGTCCGTTCGGAGGGGAGAATGGCAGGTAGGGGTGTAAATAGGTTTGCCCCCCGAGACTGGTACTGTGGCAGACGAACCCTGCACCGTCCGTTCGGTGCATCACGGTGCGGCCTAGGGGCCTGGAAATTACGGCTTATTTTTTTTTCCTTGTGTTTTTTATTCATTAAAAATTGGCCACTAAAAATGTTGATTTCTATTTCATGTAATAACACCAAACAGTATACCCAAAGCCTCATTTCAACTACATGTTATGACAATTTATTTTGTTGAACAATTATCAGTAAATCCATTACATGTTGTATAATGTAGTAAAATAAAATTTTATCAGGCTGACACCTTACAAACCTATTTATATTTTTATGGTTCATTCAGAGTTCTAAAAGATGGAGCTCCTTAACATAGCCTCACTTCAACTAATGTTGGTTAATCAAATTGTAATAACAAATAACATTCCAAACATTAATTGATGGCCATCTAATAGGAAATTAAAATTGTAACGAAACTAGAGTGATAACTATACTACATAAACGAAGATCACCATATTCAGCCTGTATATTACTATCCACCCTTTCAAACATACATCGGGGTTATTTGTAGTAGCCTTCGGTCTCACGATATGGATCCTTCAAACATGCCCCCATTCATTACTCATCCATATCGAGATACTTAGCGTTCTTGTTATATATCGAAGTTCTATATAGAGATCAACTGATAGCTTTACTTTTTTTTTTTCGTTTCTTTTAATGCTTCATGTATTCAGTACTGTAAAAACTTTGGATCTGATCTAATTCGAACTCGATTTATTAGTGATTCGAAGATCATCGTGATGAAGGAAACTGGCACTGAACTTCCCAACGAACTCTATGCAGTGAATAGGAAATGAATATAAGTAGACTAACTGTCAAATAGCTTTACATCAGACACGTAATGCATCCTTTGGAAAGAACGGTAGCATTGCCTCTCCACCAATCAATCCTATGTAACCTGCCGCAGCTGTATCCTACATCCTAACAAAATATTCTACAAGAAGCCACAATGGCCAAAGCAAAAGCTTCCTATATATGCCCAAAACATAAACCTACATCAGTTACGGAGCTATGAACCACGGACAGATGGAAAGGACGGAATCCAAAACCTAGTTTCCTATCAGGTCTGCAACCAGCCGTTCTCACCAATAACAGAAATGATCCATCTCGATGGGTCATGCCAAGCTTTACTGTAGCATCAGCTCCTCAGGCAATGACACAACGGCCACCCTAACCTAAAGATCGATTTGTTATAATTTTGTTACTCTTTGCAACATGTCCCCCGTTTTGTTTTCTGAAATTTGTCCCAGAGGCACATCATATCCCTTGGTTCTTGGTAGTGGGCAACCACATACCCATCCTCACACCCTTCGACAAGGATCCGCCCATCATTCTCATACTTGACATCTAAGCCATTTTTCTTCATTTCATTGATCCATATCCCCATGGCAACATCCTCCAGCTTGAACATCTGCAAGTCAAGAATGACTAACTTATTTAGATAATGGTACGATTTACAATGCCATGAGGCATGAGCAGAGACCAGTTGTTTATTAAACATCTTTTTAATGTTAAATTGCTTCATACAATAAAAATCTGAAGCAACAGGAGAGAAATACTATATCAGTGATCACTCCATTGCAGCATGGAAGAAATTAATAAATTTTAATGAAATTTTCAGCAGTACCTTTAACTCCCCTTTCTTGTGTTTCCTGTAAACTTCTTTCGCTATATCCTCCGAAACAATATATCCAGGGCCATGTGCCCATGGAGGGTAACTCTCCTCAGGCCATTCCTAGCTCAAGTAAAGCATTAATTATTAACTTAATCCATAACATAAAAGAAAGAAATCTTAATCCATAACATAAAAGAAAGAAATACTAAATTAAAATTATTAAAGATAACACCAAAAAATATGAACCTAATGTTCTATAAAAAGCAGCAATTGATAAAAGGAAGCTTGTGCTTAACAGGTCTCAAGGATTCCCAACACCTGCCCAGGCTTAATTACTGAGCATTGAAGTCACTATTGAATGTTAACACATGCATAGGCAGATTCTTTAAGAAAAATGAGGTGTACAGAAAGTGATCTACAGTGCCTTTTAAGGGCAGGATATGACGATCACAATAGTCTAGAGGAAGAGTTTGCCATGTGCAAAAACAATGATATTTGCATAATCAATTGATATAAATATAGGTAGTTTAAGAAAATACCTCAGGGGTTATGTACCACTTGCTATATGGATCTCTGTGAGGCTGAGATTCAGAATTCACTCGGCCATAGAGCAATCCATGGCTGGTATTTACCCTATGTAGGGAGGCAAGTATCTCATCCACACGAACAAAAGCATCATCATCGGTTTTCATCACATACTTGGCTGACAGGGCATTTGTCTGAAAGGAAAAAAATTCTTAGGAATAAAGGGCAGCCTGGGGCACGTAGCTCCCGCCTGCACAGGGTCACTGGAAGAAGTCAGACATACCCCATATATGCAGATGGCTATTGTCTTCCAAAGAATCAGGCTATAGTAATCCACAAATGGCATCAGCTGAATATCGCCATAAGTGCGTGCTTCATTCCACAGTTCCTCATTCACCACCTCATTTTTATGCTTTAGAAAATGGAAGGGAAAGGAGTGGATTAATATCCTCTGAAGTAGAAAATTCTAACTGAAACTAGTACATGCGAGAAAAAGTAAGAGAGATGGTAAATCAAACTATTACACTAATCATAAGGGTTTTGTTTTGTGATAAGCTGCACAAAGCCAAATAGTGAATGCAATTAATTCAACTAAAAAGTGTCTTCAATAAAGCAGTAGTTCCATGCAATTTATATATGAGCGACCATACAAAGGCATTCAACATTTTGTTTGAGATGCATCAAATAAGTGAAAACTTCTAGTATGCTGCTGTTCATCTGCACATGCTATAGGTTTTGTGCATATCGTACCAGGCCAACAAAAAATCGGACTGCAACTTTTCCTAAACGGACAGCATCATACTGCATCCAAGTTCTGCGAACGGCCATTCGACGCTTGAAATTGTTTGCCGTAGAGAAGACCCCGATGAAAAGATCAACAGTTTTATCTACAGGAACAGGTGGAACCTTCAACATTTCCAGGTCGGTGACATGCTCGAAGTCCTCTGTTGTAGGCAGACCACTTGCTATCACAGACAATAATTTAATATCTCCTGTGATTCTTACTTCACCAACAAACCCTGGCTCCAAATCCTGGAGAGATCAGAGTCCCAATTGTAAATATAAGAATAATACGCAATGAATGGCATACATTGAAAAAATACACCCTCTGTTTTTATTTTGCTGTCAATGGACAAAAAAGGTACTCCCTCCATACTCACAATTCAGGTCGTTTTGAAAAACGACACGGTCTCTGAAGCACAACTTTGACTTTGATTATTTCTAAAAATATTTATCAAAAAGTGACATATATATGCTTTTATGAAAGTACTTTTTAAGACAAATCTATTCATATGATTTTCATATTTCTAAACTTAACAACTTAAAAGTTATGTGTAATTTATATTCCCAATGTTTGACTAAAGCAAAGTCCAAAATGACTTGAATTATAAGTATGGAGGGAGTAGTACACATTTGAATGAGTTTCCTAGTCCTAACAACATGAAAATAAAAATAGAGGCAATACTTTGGCACACAAAAAAAATTTATGTTTACAGACAGATTTCATAGAAAGTAGAGGAAGGTCTGATGCTTATGCAAGAGTTACCTCTCGGAAGGCAAAGGAAGTAATATGCTTGCCATCTACAGTCATGTGGATCCCTTCAGCTCCAACACGAAGAATTGCTATAGCAAGATATCCTTGCTTGAAAGGAAAATATTTTTTAGGTTCTGCATTCTTTTTCCTTACAGCTTGTGTGGTTGAAACATTAGAATGTAAGTTAGATGACAAGATCTGTGTCTTGTTCTTCCCCACCATGTTACTACATTTCTCTAGATCATCCACTGTAAAACAAGAGAAGGCAAAGAACTTCTGTCAATCCTGAGACAAAAAATAAATAAATACATTGCCGCCAAGACCCCAGGCCAGTTTCTTGGAAAACTCATAAGGGATAAAAACTAATGCACAAAGAAAGAGCATATGTAGATAAACCACAAGAGCATTTTGGCTGTATTGCTGAAGAAAAGTGAATAACTTTGAGGATCAACAACAGCAACAAATGTAAAATATTTTTATTAATACTCTGTAAATTCCTAATTTTTGTGACGCCAGGTGTTCTAACTATGAGGCTTCGAGTCCTGGAAACAGCTGTTTTGCAAAAATGCAAGGAAAGACTATGTACAAAAGACCCAAAGTGGTAGAACGTTCCCTGGACCTTGCGCAATGGGGAGCTACATGAAACAGGCCGCTCTTCACTCTGTAAATTCCTAATTTCATAACTACAACAACTTGAGTATACTGCCAGCCGAATTTTAGATTTTGAGACTCAGACAATGCATTAATGTAACATAGTTGTTGCATGACCTGAGTAAGATATTATAACCACTAAGAAAAGTACCTTTTGCAGTGCCTTTAGCATCAGGTTCAGGAGATGGGCAGCGTTCTTCAGAACCCCAATCATCAGCAACAGTCCATGTGTTTTGAACTATCACAGGATCTTCTGTAAGTTTATCACCAAGAAGGCGAACATTGTAATGAAGGACCATTGGAGGGTCCGGTTCACCTGGAACTGCTGCTCCGGTCAACTCTATCTTAAAATTACCAAGAAGACCACCAGGTGTACCAATGATAGTTATGGAAGAGCCCTGAATCAATCCACAAGGAATCTTTAAGATAAATCTATCCCCTAACCTTGTAGCATTCATTCTTCGGATAGAATATGGGCATTGTTTTCCTTTGTCCTTTTGCTGAGTGCTACCATTTACAGACACAAATGAATCATCATTTGCAAGGACAGTATTTAGCTCCCTCCATGCAACACCAGCTTCTTTGATTGCCTCCACTCCATCCTGTAGGATATGGGCATGAGTTACCAGATCTCTCAAATGGTTCCACGAATGCAAACTCTGTAGTTCCCTCTCAGTAAGGTTTCTGGTAATGGAAAGGTTTGATGCCAAGATTTTGGTTGATATTACTTGAGATGAGTTCTGCGGATTCTGAATTGCAGGAGGATTTGGAACATCTAACCAATGTAGTGCGGCTGTATTGTTTTGCTGGAAGACGTACTGGAGAGACTTTTCTGCAAGCGGGCTATCCAATATCACATATCTTAACATCAAGATGATGAACAATGATGCTATGACAAAACCACCATGCCATTTCTTCATCACTCGAAACAATTCTGATTATTTGTTCCACGGTTCGCATTCACTATATTTTCAACCTAAAGCATCACCTAGTTTAAAACAATGAAACTCAGAATAAAACCATCCAAATCAAAAAGTCGAGAATCAGCTCCTGCAGAACCGGTCAGCCTGATCCAGTACCCAGCAACGCCTTCAAATTATGCAGCTCCTCCCATGTGTACACTGAGAAGTTTATAATCGCGCTCAAGTGTACCAACGAAGCTTGAGGCAGGGTTGGTGTACCCTTTTAACAAGACCAAGCCACCAAACAAGAATGAACTTTATCCTGCAAAAGATGATGCGTGCTCATTAATGTTCCCGTAATAACTCCACTAGGATGTTGATTGCACCAACGGCACACTTTCACACATTAGTACAAACAGTGGCGAGGTTTAATGTAATGCCCATCACGTAGGAGTACAAAATATGTGGAACATACAAGAACTCGTGTAGCACAAAGAAGTTGTGCCCAAATCGCGTACCAACAAAAAGATCCTTGTCCCGTGGACAAAGACTCATCAGGCAGGTACAAACCAGAAAAACTCTCATCCCAGTTCTACACCAAAGCTTCATCGATACAAATAATATGATTTATGAATATTCAATTTAAACGCCCCACGTTAAGAAACCATGGCAAGTCAATCCATCAGATGCCAAGTCCATGTTGATTGTTTCTCAATGGGCGAAAATAACGGTGAATCACATCAGCGGAGAAACGACGAAATTTTTTGGTGAGCTATGGCGGAGTAGCGAAATGGGGGAACAAAATTGAACCACACTGTTTGAGGAACACGGAGTAGAGAACTAGAGATCGAGCAAAGCCCCAACCACAAATCACAGTGAGCACAGGGAAGCAAACCGCCCGTTTTTGTTCAGCAAAAAAAAAATTTTGCGCAAAATGGACACCGGGAATCTCGCGTCAACCGACAATCCCCCACCGACAAATTCCCTCCAAACGAAAAGAAAATGCAAAAAAAGGGAACAGCACTCGGACTCGAAAGCTCCAGCGTCACAGCAATGCGCAGATCACGAAAATCCCCGCAGAATCTGGCGCCCGAAACCCAGACGCGAGATCAGCGACGAGGCGAACAGCAGCGAAGATGACATGACGGTGGTCACAGCCGCGCGCGCGGAGCCGCGACTGCCGAATTCCGCAGGGAGCCGCCGCTCCCGACGCCGACCGACGGCTCCCCGTCCCACAATGCGGTCCCCGAAGCAACGCGGAGCAGGAGGGCAATGCCAGAACGACAGAAACGCGGAGTCAGTAGTTACTCACCTGGAGGGGGAAGCAGCGGCACCACTCCGCCGCAGAACGCCAGGTGGCTCGAGCGAAGAACTCCCAGGCGGCAGGGCGATGGGAGGCACTAGCTCGCGAGCAGCGACGCGCGACGAGGCGACGCCACCCGGAGCCAGCCGCGGAAGAAGGCGGGCAGGGGAGCGCGGCAGTAGCAGACTAGCAGCAGCGCAGAGGCGAGAGGAGAAAAGTCGAGGGCGGGGGTGGTCAGGTGTGAGGACGAGGCTTCAGGTCCACGCGACGAACCGACCGAGCGAATGTGACCGGGCGACTGCCTGGGCGAGTAGGCGCCGTCGCGTGGCCCTGGATTTTCCCTCGTTTCGCCCGTCTCGGTCTCGCTGCTCTGCCGTGGCGGAGAAGGGAAGAACCGTCGCGGTCCGGGGTCGCGGGGGTGGGTGGCTGCGTTGGCCAACAGCCGCGCGCACTGGATCTCGCTCGCGTGCTGCTGGGTGCCGGCGGTGGCGCGGCCGGGGCTGGTTGTACTACAGGTCTGGGCGAGCGAACCAGGGGTCCGGCGTTTCGGGGACCAAAACTTCCTTTTAGCAGTGCGACCGCCGTCCGGCAGCCACGCGGCTCGGGTGTCGGGTCGCTTGCTTTTGCACTCTTCTCGACTAGGCTTTTTTACCCATGCCCCTGTTTTACCGGAGGCGCGGAAGCGGATGCGCTGCAGATTTGGCCGTAGAGAAATGGGCAGGGCGCATCTCCAAGCCGATTTGGTAAGATTTAAAATTTCGATTCACGCATACTATCGGTGTTGTTTTAGATAACCTTTTTTTCATCGTGAGAGCAATGAACGTGAACGACGTCGAATTGTCAGACTAATTTGCAGTGCAAAGAAGTTGTAGTCCAAATTCAATTCCAAGAGATCAAGCTCCTCGTGGACGTGGTCTTGGCAGCGAGCGAGAGACCAAACACCTGACACTTGGCACATTTCGCTTTCCCTCGGCAGAAATATTCCGCCCGGCGTACGACTTTCGAGCTTATCCCTCTCCCCATGCCGGTCAAAACCCGCTACGCGTGGGCAAAGCCGTTTGCGAACGCCCTCACCACTCACCACTCGCCGGCTTGCCCAACAGGCGACAGCATTTGGACTTCGTACAAGCCTGTGATCCGACCACGAGAGTCATACGGACCGGCCGCCGGCTGGAGCACGTCGCAGCCTACGGATCCTCCCGTTTGCTCAGGCGATAACGAACGTGGAGTCAAGACCAGTTTAGCACGGGCCCTTGCTCCGTCCGGCGTTGTGCGGAGTCCCTTTCAGCCTCCCCAAACTTAAACCAAAACTACCAGAAAAGTCACAAGTGCAGGGGGTAGGCACCGTGCCGCGGCCGTGTTGTAAACCTCGGCTCTGATAGTGTAAAGTCCAGTCCAGTCCAGTCCATTGCGGAATATGGGAGCCGAACAGAAGGTCCCCCGAGTCCCGAGTCCCAAGCAAAGTGGTGGAGGAGGGTGATGGTCTTTTCCTTTTGATGACAGGATCTTATTTTAACGAGTCCTCCCATGCGCTTTTGAATGGGACACGCTCCAAAACACATCGTACAGGTATGTTTGATTTATTTCCCTTTTTTTCTTGCTAAAGTAGTACTCCGTACTCCAACATTTTTTTCATTTTTTTTCCGGGGAATAACACCATGATTTTGCTGGAGTAATAGTACATAATTCGAAGATAGCATGGAGTAGACTTTTTATTTTATCGACGCAATTTCAGAATGCTTGTTGCTACTTCGTATCTTTCTTTAGGAAAGTCCTTGGTAACTTGGAAGCTTGAACTTTTTCGTTGCGTGACGGATCGGAGCATGACTTCTAGGCCATGTCGACCCCCAAGGCCCAAACCGGTATACCGTTTCAACGGCTTCCCACCGTGGAATCTGCAAACTTTGGTTTCTTTGCAACGCAAAATTTTTACAGAAATTAATTTAATATTAAAAAAAAACATATGAATAAAAAAAATTTCCTTCAATTCAAAGGAGACTAAGTCCTAGCGTCGCTTGAAATTAGGTGGGATGTAGGTGCATGTGCATCTGTCTGGGAGAATGGAGAATGCACCTTTGAGGAAAGATATTGCAGTTTCTGGGGTCCTCGTTGCCAACTGATCAGCTATCACCAGCATAGCGACCAGCTAACATGATGTTACACCTCATCTTACTTAACAACCATGGAGACTAATCCATTGATAACGTTGAGCGCTAACCTGTTGGCCGCCTTTCATCTAAGTGATGATTGCATTAGCATTTTACTGTACAGAAAATTTCCACCTCTTACCCCTTTTTTGGTGAATCCGTCCTGAAGCTCACAAATTGATTTGGCAAAGAAGAGTTGCATGTTATAATAAGCCGAAGCTGAATCAGCGCCTGTCATTTTTGAGTGGCTCACTTTCTATGCCAAATGTATCCTAAACAACGCACCAGTTGCAGTAAAAAAAACCATCTGTGGTGAAAACTTATAAAACTTTTGGTCACGGTCAACTCTGCTTTCCTTTTGAAACGGTCAGGAAAAGGATGGTTGAGAAACAAACACTGTTCGCAGTTTTATTAAACTCTGATGGGGAATCAATTGCCCCTTTCTCTTTTTATACATAATGTGGGGATGTGTTTCGTTTACAAAAGGGGTAATTGCAAGTCAGCTCTCATTTTGAAGTTCAATTCTTAATTGGATCTGTTTTCAAGATTTTGCACGATTGGGCCTATTATTTGAATATGAAACTGATGTGTGTCCATATTCTCTATCTGTGTTTCATCCACTGTTTTTTCAAAAAAAATTTAAAAAAATTCATAAAGCATGGACCAAGGCCTGATGCCCGAGATGGCCAGAGAGCTCGAGGAAGTTCCAGCAGAGAGTAGTGGACTTCATCACTTCAACATTGTTGTAACCGTAGTGACAAAGCAGTTTGTTGTTTTCCAAGTCCATTACTGCAGTGTTTTACTCCCTCCGTCTCAAAATAAATATTATTTTAAATTTTTAAACTTTTTCTTTTGATCATTCATTTTATTCAAAAAAGTTTTTAAAAAATCATTTATTTTATTGTGAAATAATTTATTATTAGAATTACTTTAAGTTTGACTTATTTAGTTTTGTATTTTCGTAAATTTTTTGAATAAAATGAATGATCAAAGTCGATTTCAAAAAATTAAAAATGTCACTTATTTTGGGACAGAAAGAACATTTACTAACATAAACATTGGAATAGTCAAGCTTGACTGCTTTTCAGTTTTGGAAATTTCTTGTCTCTAGTCCTAGGAAAGAACAATCAACCTAACTTTGCAGACACATTTCTCAACATATGGAATCATAGTTTGCGAGCATTTTTATTTGCTGACAAGTCAGCCATATCTGATCGATGAAAATGTGCATCTAACCCTTTTCCTCTTCGTAGGTCAGATATATATACAGTCAAACATGCAGAAAGATCTATAACACGTGGTCATGTTCCATTGCTAAATATCCAATTTGGAAGTTGACTTGTATCGGCACATGAAAGTGACTAAATTACTCTCCGGAGAAGCGGTAGCTGGATCTAGGATTCCATCTGAATATGGAGGAGATGATGCTGTCTTCCTATTCGAGCTCACCGTGCCCTGCCCGTTTTCCTGTGTGTTCTTCCTTTTTATTTTTTTCTTTTTTCTGATCACTCAGATACACTGGACACCTCGCAGTTCTTCAAGCTTGAATTTGTCGGAGGAACTGTTTTCTGAAGAAGCAAGCTAATCGTGCGTGCGTTCCTTTTTCATCCTTGATGAAGGATTTTTTTTTTTTTTGCCACAACCCAAGCTTATGACTACACACAGGCTGAGATTAATTGTTAGATTTTTAAAATTAGTTTTGGTATCTGTTTCCAAGATCAATCCGTTCCCCATTACTTTCCCCTTTACCGGGCCAACTAAAAAGCTCGTAGCTCCAGCCCAGAACTTTCCCAGGCCGTAGGCCGAAATTCTCGTGGGCCGGAGCCTGCAGCCTGGTAGACTAGGGGGCTTGGGAGTTGGGAGTGCTAATTTTCGTCTCGAAATTATATCCTCCCAAATTCTGAGGTCGAAGTTTTTTTCACTCTATAGTCTGATGTTCGCAAGTTTCATACGTCCAAATTCTCTTAGGACCGCTTGGATATATGAAATTGAATTCATTCTAATAATTATAATTTAGGTATAAATTAATTAAGTTAATATAATTATATATAAAATATATTTGTATATTTATTGTTAAATATACAAGAGATATATTTATATATTATTTCTATTGTACAGAAGTGAGTTGAAGAGTGTGCTATAAGCTAAAGAATAAAATTATAACATAATGATTTATAAAATTTATTTTCATCTCTCACCTTATATAAATTTAAGATAGGTTTATTTGTGAGCTTGAGAAAGTAATGTAATATTAAATTTCAAACAAGTAGCTTAATTCACTATGTAAATTTCAATTCCTATAAGAATACAAACAGCTCCTTACATAAACTAAAATACTTCACAGGAGTACTCGTATGTACTAGTACTTCAAATTTTACTAGTAGAAGAAATGAATTAGAGGACACCCATTGCTAGCATCCCTAGGTGCGACAGCTTCTCATTGGTCGTTTTCCGCCAAAGAAGAAGACCGTGTTCAAGCGGAACGAGTGAACTTGTACACGTGCGCTGGGGCCGCGGGCGACGCCAGACCGCCGGCCGGGAAGCCGGACANCGGCAACGCGTGGGCAGCCCGAGCCCAGGTGTGCGGCCGCGCGACGCGCGCAGTGCCAAGAGCGCCCGCCGTCCGGCAACAACTCGAGTGCGCTACCGCGCGCCACCACTGGCCCCGTGGGACCGCGACGTCGTGACTCGTGCGCGAGCCACGCCATTGGCTGCCTGGATTTCCCCCGGGGCACCGGAATTATCCCTCGGGCGTCGGAATTATCCGTCCGGCGTCAACTCAGCGGGCGACGGTTTCCAGATGCTACGAGAAGCGGTACCGAACAAGGTCACCGGCACCAAGTCACGAAGCTACCGGAGAACTCCCACAAAACTATCTCAAAGTTCTCTCAAATTTGGTCCAGGCAGGAGCGAAATCGAGTAGTGTACAAATTTCGCTCGAACTGTTCAATCACCGTGACGTGGAAGCTATTTAAACCAGGACGCTCCCCGTTCGTTCCCTCCAAGACCCAAGCGCAGAGACTGAAACGACTCAACTGATCGCATACGCACACCACGCTGCAATTCGCGTTGCTCAGTAATTTAGTGCCACACTACGTAGTGCGGATTATGTCGCCGACGGCCATGTCGCTGACCACGTCGAGCCGGCTACAGATCTGCCAGGCGCAGGACGTGTCCAAGCAACTGCTTTCACAGAAGCGGTCGCCTCCTCCTCCGTCATCGTCGGACGCAGCCGCGGGGGTCGGCAGCAGGAGGAGGCTGCTCCAGTCCGTGCGCCTCGGGATCGGTCTCGGCCTCGCCGTGGCGACGAAGCCAGGTCGGGCGAGGGCCGAGACTGCTTCCCCGCCCACGCTGGCGCCGGACGAGGTGACGTCGAACCGGATGTCGTATTCGCGGTTCCTGGACTACCTCAACGCCGGCGCGGTGAAGAGGGTGGATTTCTTCGATAACGGCACGGTGGCGGTGGTCGAGCTGGACGACCCGGCGCTGGCGAGGGTGCACCGCGTGAAGGTGCAGCTCCCGGGGTTGCCAGCGGAGCTGGTGCGGAAGCTGCGGGACAAGGGCGTCGACTTCGCGGCGCACCCTGTGGAGCCTAACCCCGGGCTGATGTTCCTCGATTTCCTCATCAACTTCGGGTTCCCGATCCTGCTCCTCGCGTCATTGTTCTTGCGCTCGAGGATGAACGACCCCAGCGCCGGCGGGGGCCCCAACCTGCCGTTCGGGCTCGGGAAGTCCAAGGCCAAGTTCCAGATGGAGCCCAACACGGGGATCACGTTCGACGATGTAGCCGGCGTCGATGAGGCCAAGCAGGACTTCCAGGAGATCGTGCAGTTCTTGAAGTCGCCGGAGAAGTTCACGGCGATCGGGGCTAAAATCCCCAAGGGCGTGCTGCTGATCGGCCCGCCGGGGACGGGGAAGACGCTTCTGGCGAAGGCCATCGCGGGTGAGGCGGGGGTGCCCTTCTTCTCCCTCTCCGGGTCGGAGTTCATCGAGATGTTCGTCGGCGTGGGCGCGTCGCGGGTGCGCGACCTGTTCAACAAGGCCAAGGCCAACGCGCCGTGCCTCGTGTTCATCGACGAGATCGACGCCGTCGGCAGGCAGCGCGGCACCGGCATCGGTGGGGGGAATGATGAGCGTGAGCAGACACTCAACCAGCTGCTGACAGAGATGGACGGGTTCGCGGGCGACAGCGGCGTGATCGTGATTGCCGCCACTAACCGGCCCGACATCCTCGACGCCGCGCTGCTCCGCCCGGGGCGCTTCGACCGGCAGGTCAGCGTCGGGCTCCCTGACGTGCGCGGCCGTGAGGAGATCCTCAAGGTGCACTGCTCCAACAAGAAGCTGGACCCCGACGTGTCCCTCAATGTGGTGGCCATGCGCACGCCCGGGTTCAGCGGCGCCGACCTCGCTAACCTCATGAACGAGGCCGCCATCCTCGCCGGCCGCCGCGGCAAGGACCGCATCACTGTCAAGGAAATTGACGACTCCATCGACCGCATCGTCGCGGGGCTCGAGGGTACCAGCATGACCGACGGCAAGAGCAAACTGCTCGTCGCGTACCACGAGATCGGCCACGCCCTCTGCGCGTAAGTTCACTAATCTTTAGCTCTTCGAGGGTAATCGATCTTCCATTGCGTGACCACCTCAAGAAAATGCTAACCCGACTTGTGCGCGCGCGCGCGTATGCAGGACGCTGACGCCGGGGCACGACGAGGTGCAGAAGGTGACACTGATCCCGCGGGGGCAGGCGCGTGGGCTGACGTGGTTCCTGCCTGGTGACGACCCGACGTTGGTGTCCAAGCAGCAGATCTTCGCGCGCATCGTGGGCGGGCTCGGCGGGCGCGCCGCCGAGGAGGTGATATTCGGAGAGCCCGAGGTGACTACGGGCGCGGCGGGCGACCTGCAGCAGGTGACGCAGGTGGCTCGGCAGATGGTGACCACGTTCGGGATGTCGGAGATCGGGCCGTGGGCGCTGACTGAGCCGGCCGCGCAGAGCGGCGACGTGGTGATGCGGATGCTGGCCAGGAATAACATGTCCGAAAAGCTCGCCGCGGACATCGACCGGGCCGTGAAGCACATCATCGACGAGGCGTTCGAGGTCGCCAAGGAACATGTCCGGAGGAACCGGGCGGCCATCGACCAGCTGGTGGACGTGCTCATGGAGAAGGAGACGCTCACCGGCGACGAGTTCAGGGCGATCTTGTCGGAGTACGTTGACATTGGCAAGGAGAAGAGGGACGCGGCGGCCCGGACAGAGCTCGTCACTGCTTAATCTAGAGAAGCATCCGTTGTATAGAAAGATAGCAATAGCACAGCCGAGTGTAAATACGCAATGTATAAGGCTCTTGATAGACTGAGTACAAGGTATTCTCTTTCAATTCAAGTATCATCCCATTTGTTTTAAGATCGTCACTAGAATTCTAAATCTGGCATAAACAATTGAACCCTGTGATAAAGCCTGCAACATGAACTTGCAGTCATATGAGTTGCTTGAACTGTTTAGTACTTCTGGTTTCTTGGTGCCTGACCAGTTTCAAGAGCCAAGAGCCGTCTCTTCTTGTAGTTGGCCTTGAAGCAGGCCTGCCTAAGCCTCTTGGTCTTCTCCTCCAGCTGAACATACGGTCTCTGCTCCAGGAGCTGCTGCTCTTGTTGCAGCATCTCCACTAGCGCCCTCAGCTGCTCCTCCCCGGTCGCCTTGCCCGCCTCCTGCAGGACCTGTACAACAGAGCAACCGGTCCCATAGCAGAAAATTTACATAGCACAAATCAAAATAATGCAATTGCAAACCAACTTGATGCAGTGTATTTCAAGATAAACAAAAATGCAGAGGAAGAGGGAACCTGGACATTGTTGATGAGAGTATGCAAGCTCTTCATCTTGCGGTGCGGCCACCTCGGGATGCCGAGCTCTCGGCACTTCTTCTTCAGGAGGGTGAGCCCGACGTTAAGCTCCCGTGCCGCCTGTGTGATTGGCATGTAGAAATACTGAGATACGAGCTCAAATGTCAGGGCCTTCTCCTCCAATCCGACGCGGTCTGGTCTGGCGACCTTGGAGGGCACTACCTCCTGGACCTTGTCCTCTCTGACACACAAGCCGTTCTGGCCTTCCTCTGTGATCTTCTTGTCAGCTTGTTCCATCTCATCCCAGTGCCTCATCACATCATCTTCGAAGATGTTGCCGAGCTCGTCTGTGCCATGAAGGACAATGCATTGGGTTCTAAAAGTTCGGAAAGTGCTTTCGTTTCTCATGAACCCAAAATTTGGAAAAGCGAAGAACCAATACATACCTTGCAAAAAGTTGCCTGGCGTAATGGATGAGCAGAATGGTTGGAAATTCCAACTCTGGAAGGAGAAACTGGAGAGGAGCACTTCCTCTTCAAGCAGGTTGCTATCAGGCCAAGTATTTGTCCAATAAGGCCACACGCTGGTACATGCAAAAGAAGAAATGCTCTTAGCAGAGAAGAAAAGGGTACTTTCTGAAGCTTATTGCATTCTCATGTTACTGTAAAAAGCCACACTGAAATACTATACGGCCAGGAACAAGGCTAGCTACGGAGGAGGTAAGATCAATGAGTGTACCTATCCTCTTGTTTGGCCTCCATTCTTTCTGGAAGGGCTGGAAGCCTGGAACAGAAGGCAAGCGTCGATACATGGAGAAGACGGAAGAGAAATGCGGCTCTTAAATCCTGGGATCATTGGGCGAATGGAAACGGTTATTAAAAACCCACTAAAGGAATTAATGCAAAGAGTGGCTAAATGGATTGGGAGTTACCAACATATTTAATTCTTGGTAATTGCAGAGCATGCCTTTGGGGTCCGTGCATTTGAGAGCATGCATAGTGGGAAATCAAAGCCTTTCCACTAGATTCAGTTCAAGATTTGCTTTGCCATGAGTCCATGCCAATCTTCTATTGGGAATCTCGTGGGCCTCCTTTGGAAATAAGGATTCTTAGAAATTTTTGTAAAATTCTACTAGTTCAGAAAGTAGTTTTTTACGCCCGAGTTCTTTCTGAAGTTTGTTTCGTTCTCATCTTTTTATTCAGTAATTTTCTATGAAAAGAAAGAAAAAAAAAGACTGTTTTCCTACGGCCCAAACTGAAATTTTACTAAGCTGATGAACACCAACGAACTTTTTGCACCCTAATTTGATGTCTATGACGTGTTCCGGGTTTATGCTAATGTTTTTGCACGTTTTTTGTATGTGTTTTATGAACTGACCGCTGTAGCAAATCTGACTGGGAATGTACAGATAGAACTACATGTTCCTCATGATTTAACTCTTATCAAATCCAATTACAGAAGTGCGGATATACTTACATTACCTGTCACGTTGTTCTAGCAAAACTTAGTTTACAGGTCAAGATAAACTGAAGTCAGAAAGACAGCTTTGTGTCTATGCTGCAAAATCTTCTGTCCTCTATAGAAATACAACAATATCACTACCACTAGCTCCAATCTCTGCATGATCTGTAAAAGCATTCTAGCACTGAAAAAATTTCCTGTGTAAGGGGATGCGAGGTATCCCCAGATATGAAAACATGCATCTTGTCCTGTACATCAATCCAGCTGTACCCAGGATGCTTATGGACGCCTTGCTGTTCCATCTGTTCCCGTACCACGGATGCACTTCCCCATCTTCCCTCATGGGCATGCAAATTATGCATCAGAACATATGGAGCAGAACTGTTAGGATCAATCTTGGATAATTCCCTTGCAGCCATCTGAGCCAGCGTTGCATCATTTTTAGCAGTGCAAGCACCAAGAAATGACCCCCACACAGCACGGTCTGGAGCAATCGGCATGCTCTTGATCACCTCCAATGCATCCTCTAGCTGCCCATGCCGTGCAATGAGATTGACAAGTGCAGCATAGTGTTCAACCTTAGCAGCAAGGCCATAATCGTGAACCATTGTATCAAAAACCAAGCGTCCTTTGAAAACAAGGCCAGCATTTCCACAAGCACTCAGGAGAGAAATGAAAGTTATATGAGTTGGCATAACCTTGGCATTCCTCATCTCCTCGAACAGATGCAATGCTTCTGTAGCACAGCCATTGTGCTCGTAACATCCTATAAGGGCGTTCCAAGAAACTAAATCTTTTTTCGTCATCTGATAGAAGATGGTCTTCGCACTGGCTAGCTCACCACATCTGGAGTACATTGTTATCAGTGCATTGCTGGTTGCAATATCTGGCAGAAATGATTTCTCCATAAGTTGGTGGAGTTGAACCCCAAGATTCAACATAGCAAGTGACGCACATGCTGCTAGAACTGAAGATAAAGTGTGCCGGTCAGGTTTCTTACCGACTTCAAGCATCCTTTGAAATAGCTTGATTGCATCATCATATTCTTCATTACGCTCATAAGCTGATATCATTGTATTCCATGCAATGGTTCCACGTTCTGGCATTCTATCAAAGAATTCTTGAGCACGTACCATCTCTCCACTTTGTGCTAAGCCTCGTATCATCAAGTTCCATGTTACTGCATCAGGGTCTGGCATTTCCAAAAACAGGTTCTCTGCTTCGTCCATATCTGAAACTTGAGTATATCCTGCAATCATAGTGTTCCAAGATACCAAGTCCTTGTCTGGCATCTCATCAAACAATGTCCTAGCAGAACAAATCTCGCCAGTTTTGATGTAGCACATCATCATTGAGTTCCATGACACAACATTCCTCTCAAATACCCTGCTCTTACCCCCCTTGTGGTGTCGCTGCGCTTTTGGTACCATATCAAACAACCTTCTTGCATCGTCAACCTTCCCAGCTTGTCCATAAGCAGCAATCAGAGTGTTGTAAGCATCAACAGCCTTGTCAATGTCCCTTGCCCTCAAGCCCTTTGTCAACAGCTCCTCAGCCTCGTGCAACCAGCCATTCCTGGTAAACCCAGAGACCATTGCAGACAGCGATGCAGAGTCCTTGACAGGCATCGCCTCGAACACATCCAGAGCCTTCTTCACCTGGCCCATAGCAAAGAACCCGGTAACCATGGTGTTCCAAGAAGCAGTGTTCCTAAACGGCATCTCGTTGAACAGCTTCTCGGCCTCGTCCATCAGCCCTCGGCGAGCGTACGCGCCGAGGAGGGTGTTCCACGTGACGGTGTCGCGGTTGGGCATTTCATCGAACAATCGGCGCGCGCCCGCCAGGTGGTCCGGATGCGTCGACCGCGTGTACGCCGCGAGGAGGGTGTTCCACGAGACGGTATCGCGGACGGGCATGTTCTCGAAAAAGGAACGCGCGGCGCGGACGTCGTCGCGGCGGGCGAGCGCCGCGAGGAACGAGTTCCAGGTGACGACGGAGCGGGCCGGGATGGCGTCGAAGAGGCGCCGAGCGTCGTCGAGGCGTCCGCAGCGGAAGAGTGCCGCTAGGGAGCGGTTGTGCTGGCGGACGAGTTCGTCTGTGGGCGCCGCGACCGCTGCCGCGGCCACAGAGCCGGCTCGCCGGTGCGCGACGGCCGCCGTGAGCCGAGGTGGCCATCTCCGCATGAGCTAGCAAAGCAGGCCAACAAGCGCTAAATGGGGTTTGCGTTTGACGTTGTGACCCGAACGCCCAAGGCTAGCCCACGGGAATTGGGTGTGCGGCCTATGCTGGTGGACCTTTATCCCGATGGTGGGCCCACAAATCTGTGTTACCAAAGCCCAAATAAATATTTGGTCCCGTACTGAAAACGTACGTACCATGGAGCGTCTCTTCTCGAATCTCTGGTTTCACGCAGCGAGAGACAACTGTGGGGTATCCGACGCTTTGCACGCATAATTTTATAGAGCCTTTAACAGTGTTTTTTTACCATTCCGAATCATAAATTAAAATTTCAAATAAAATTTTATTGAATTTGTGATTTTTTTTTTCGCATAAAACAAATGGTAGGACCTTGTCTCCTTGCGCACTGCATGAAGAAAAAAAAAACAAACGAGGAAAACAAAAATCCGGCATCTCTCCCACTCCCACGTGATGTAGTACTCTCTTTATTTTTAAATTGATGTAATTGTAACTTTGATTATTTATTTTATTTAAAAAATTAGTTTAAATGTGTAAAATTTTAAGTTGTGTTTTAAATAACTCTAATAATAAATCAAATTATAACAAAATATATTATATTTATCAATATTTTTTAATAAAATAAATAATCAAAGTTGACATTACAAGTGAAAAGCGACATAAATTAAATTTAAGAATGTAGGACGTATATCTTCCCGTATGTCAAGACAAGAGCCGAACGGCACCCTCATCGGTCGTGGACACAATATTTTAGCCTAATAATGCTAGTCCTATGTTACTATGTCTGCAGAATATGGCTGGCACTGTTGACTTCACCACAAAAATTTTTGGAACACACGCACGACGCCGTGGCCGATCGAGCGGCACGGTGCTTTCAGCCTTCCAGACATGCGTACCTGCTGTCTTTCCGGCGTCAGTGCAGAGTCAGACACCTGCACAGCGCGCGGCACTTAGCGCGGAGGACGACAGCAACGAAACTGAAACAGGCATCGAGCCTGGAGAGGCCCACCCTATAGCGAGTCAACCGTCATCGCGGGGAGCAGTGCGTGGAACACTGGCTTTTTATCGCGTCGCCGATGATCCCTGGTCCATGGGTGATCCGCGGATCTGCCTTGTCTCTGTCTCCTCTCGCGTCGGCTAACTTGGCTATCTCTGACTTCATCCTTCGTCAGTCACGGGGTGCAGCCTGCACATCGGAGACGGTCTTGCTGTCTGTTTGCCCTAGCTAGCTATATTCCCATCTCTTTGGGGGCGTGTTACCGCTTTGCTGGGCACGAGCTGCTCGCACTCCCGGCACACAGACCACTACCGCACAAACTCCGGAGAGTCCGGACACCACGGTGAAAATCAGAGGGGGCGAGAGGTGAAGAAGGTTCATCAAGTCACAGACGAACTCCTACCACGTGGCCATATGCCGAATGCGCGCAGAAACCTCGTCAAAAGCGCCACTCGAGCGCAGGCAAGACAACAAGCGGTGAGCGTCGACGTCGTTGACCCACTCGCGTACGGATACGATCGCCTTTCTTCCCTAATGGCTGACGCCGACAACGCCGGGCGGGGTCAAAGCGCGCGCGGCGATGGCGAGGTCTCCCCTCGAGCCAATAACTCCATCTCCCGTCGCCGTCGCCGCGGCTGCTGCTCACGATTCCGTCCGTCCAATACGTTCTCCGAGAGCGAGAGCACCGTGGACGGTCTAGCGCGCTCCGTCGCCACTCTCGGGCCCTCGATCGCTTTGTCTGTCTTCTCGTTGCGCCAGGGGCGAAAGAGCGCACGACGTACGTACATCTTGGAAGACGTGGACGCTGGTTAGTACGTCCAGTGCGCTGCAGTGCTGAGTAGTAGTACTCGATCGTCTACTCGGACGGGAAAAATAAACGAGCCGATCGACCACGGCGACAGTAACGTGACCGTCGAAAGGCGCTTCGTTGGAGAGGAGAACGGCTCCTCGACCCGTTGCCTTCGTCCAAAGAAACGGAACGAAAGACAGGCAATAATGCCTCGTCGCGTCGCGATAGATCGCGCCGTCCGATTCGGGGAAAACACGCGCCCCCACCGGATCACCTGAAGCCGTCGGCGTCTCCCACTCGTCGTGCCGATGAAGCTCGAGACGGGGAGTGCTTTGACAGTTTGACTATTGCCCAGCCGGCCGGGCTCGCCACAGGCTGGCCCCGGCCTATGCCACGCCGCCGCCACTGCCGGCGGCCGCACCATCGGATTCGTGACAGGAACGGTGACCCGCGCGTCCGTCTCCGACGACGACTGTACAGGACACGGCACTTCGCCATATCTCCGTTGTTTCACGTCGCGGTCGCGCATGCCCTGTTTTTCTTTTACCAGTTCCAAAGCTTTCCAAAGCCACTCACGGTTGAGCGCGCGAGCATGTTGTCATCGCGTTGAAAAACGTTTTTTCCTCGTGCAATCGAACGGGCCTCGTCGATCCACTGGATCATCATATGCTTGTCAACATTGCTCGTTACACTTCTTCACCACAGGTCTTTGAGATGACATCCTCTGTAACTGTCCGCAGTGATTTATCGTGCGTGGCAAAGAGTTGCAGATTCAGACAGCCACGCATGAGAATAGCTTTTGCAACAGTGAAGACAAAGCAGAGCTGATGGCTGTGCCGGATCGCTGATCACTGTTCAATAGCTTGCCGTGTCCTGCCGAAACACGCAATTGGAGGCAGACAAAGCAAGCCGCGCCGGTTGGGCGTGGTGGCAGGAACAGCGATGCCGATCTGGGGCGAGCACCAGGTAAGACTAGAGGGACCTGGATGCAACTTGACATGCGAGTCTTTTCAGATCGAGGACGTTACGGTTTGATGTGTAAGCACTAAACTCTAAGCTAAATGAATGGGTCTGTGACTCCGCTTTTTACATCAGTAAAACTATCACGACTTACTCCCTCCGGTCTGATTTTGTTGTCGTTTCAGACAAGAACAATAAGCTAAAAAGGAACTACTAACTCATGTCCTAATGACATCACTTAAAAAAGTACTACTCCTTCTGGTAAAAAAGAAGCTCCTTTTAGATAATATTTTGATTAAATATTAAACATACAAATTACAAATAATTTTTAACTAGTTAAGTTTAAGAATATAAAAATTATATGATTAGATTTGTTTTAAAAAATACTTCTATAAAAATATAAATATGTTCTTTTTTAATAAATATTTTTATAAAAAATAAAAGTCAAAATTGTATTTTAAAGACTGTATTATTATTCAAAACCATTTTCTTTTGTGTACCGGAGGGAGTACATTCAAGGAGAAACCTATGTTTTTAAATTGTGGGAAATTAACTTGAGCAAGAGTTCGCGTGACCGACAGAAGAACTTGACAAAGATCAGGTGGTGTCCGAGTGAGTACGCATCCCATTTCTGATACAAACCTTTTTTTTGTCGGACAATGAAGCCGCGCCCAGGTCTAGCCACTACTCACTCCTTATTATCATTAAGATAGTAACTTTTATTCATTTTTAAACTACAATTCTAGTCTTCACGACAACAATTTTAAACATAGAGGGAGTACATATCTAGAAGTATAGACACTACGACTTCTATCAACAGTGTGACAAATGGGGTAGTTTAGTTATCAAAATGTAGAAGAAACAACTACTATAAATTTGAGCTAGCCGACGACAATAAATCCATTGGAGTAATTGTTACTTCTAGAATTCAAAATTTTGTTCTGTAATATTTACAGTTTTCACTTTTCAATAAATATTTATATCTTTGCAATACATATATATCTCCTTGTTTCATATACATTTCTTTTTTACTTTTTTTAATTCTCATACCTAAAGTTGGATACGACGGATGTTTTATACTCTCTCCGTTCTTTAATTGATGTCGTCGTTGACTTTTAAACTCAACTTTGACCATTCGTTTTATTCAAAAAATTTGCTCGAATGTGTAAACTTTTAAGTTGTGATTCAAATAACTCAAATGATAAATCAAATTATATCAAAATATACAAAATTTATCAAATTTTTTTGAATAAGACGAATAGTCAAAAGTTGAATTTTAAAGTCAACGGTGATATCAATTTAAGAACGGAGGGAGTATGTAAATTGATGTCGCTGTTGACTTTTAATATCAAGTTTGGTCTTTCGTCTTATTCAAAAAATTAGTTCAAATATATAAAATTTTAAGTTGTGATTCAAAAAACTTTAATGATTAATCAAATTATAACAAAATATATAATTTTTATCAAATTTTTTTGAATAAAATGAATGGTTAAAGTTGAAATTAAAATTCAACAGCGACGTCAATTTAAAAACAGAGGGAGTATATAACATAAATTTAACAAACTAACGGCGCTATCTAGAATCACCTATATCTTCGTTCGTCTTTGCGCCCGTCATCAGTCGCTGTGTCAATAATGGAAGGGAAAGAAAAAGAAAGATCTCATCACATATCCTGTGGTGGTGTCGGATTCGTATCCTCTGCTTCTTTTTTTTTATGACAAACTTTGTTATACTTAATCCTAACCACTCATTACAAAACCAATGTTGAGTAATGACTGCATGATTTATGATCTTGCTTTTTAAATAAATTAATATAATTTAGGTAAAAAATGATTCTAAATCATATAGCGTTGATTATGTAATAAATGAATAGAATTGAGTATGACAAAGTTTACCGTAGAAAAGCAAAGACAGAGGATATGAATCCGGTGGTATCATATGCCATCATGCATCTTAGGAGAAACTGCCTTTTCCTGTCAAGGGAATTTAAGCTACTTTTGAGATAAACATGTGGAATCCGAAGGGCCAGTGCGTTTGTTATGAATCAGCACGACTTTTGTTTTCTGAATGCGTGCGCTTCTGAACAAAGGGAAAAGGTTGCACCTGCCGCTTGTTCCTCCTGCTTCCACATGAAAATCGTGTCTGCTATTCAAAATTCTTTGGATTTCTAAAAACATAAAAACGCATGGCCCTGTCGTGTTCAGATGAATCCGGCAGCGTGTTCAGAAATATCATTTCATTAGATATCTGTTTACGTACATAAGTAACGATGATATTTACATCTCCACCATAACTTTTGTTTCGATTTTCGCCAATTTTCCATCACTTGGAGAGTTACATATATGGTGCTCGTAGAGCCATCAGTCATTCAGTGATACAGAAAAGGAAATTGGTGGATCAAAAAATGACCTAAAAATGGGGAAATCGTTAGCTAATAAACATAAACATGGTCCCATTGTTATCAGGAAAATATGTCCTTGAAATTTACTGATCATCAGAGACATTTTCCTTTGATAAAAAGGGGCGTTTCTTCCTCCAACAACTTGCTCGCGTCTGGTAAGGTCATTCAAGACAGCAGCAGCAGATCGGTTTTCCCTGTAACAAGAACAGATCGATCACCACGCATGCATGCATGCAGGTCAAGCAACAGTAGCGCTCTCCTCGTCTTCTTCTACTTCTACTACTACTAGTTGTTGTTGTGGATTTGCAGTTGGAGTTAGCATAATTATGTGTACTAATCTTTATGGAGAAGTACGCCACAATTAAGCCGCAGAGGCAGCTTAGGTTCCTGTCTGTCTTGGCCTGCCGTCACCAAAGGGAATCCATGGCCGCCACCACCGGCCAGGCCCCCAAGTGGACAAAGCAACAGGCTGTCAGGAATGCATGAACCTAAAAATTAGCACATGATCGATGTCCAAGCTAATAGGATGTCAAAGTGGGGACTGGGGAGTACCTAGTCCATACTCCACACTGCGTCAGCTGCATTGGAGTCTGAATATTGGCAATCTCTGGCGAGCTTGGTTCAGAAGTCAGTCAGACTCGACCGATCGAGCGACAGACTGGTAAATTAATCAAACGAACGCGACTGTTCTCCTTGCTCACTCACTGCAGGCCATGAACAGGGCTGTACGGCACCTGATACGGAACGGAGGGGAGAAAAACGGGGCCGCGTTTGTGGCCACCAAACCTTTGCAAACCGACGAAGTAACCCCGGCCACCGCCGCGCGCGGCATTCGTCAACGCGCAACGTGGCGCCATCGTCCGGCGCCCGCCGCCGCCGCGCGACAGTGCGCGGTTAATCAATCGGCTCGACGGCGACCATTAGAAGACGAGCGATGTGTTCGACGATTATTAGCGGGAGAATCACGAGCCCAGCGTCGACCCACGTCGATCGCCTGGTACGGGGTTTCCATTTCTGAAACTGGTGACGGTCTGACGGATGTGCAAAACTGCAAAATGAAGGAACGATCGATGTTGTTGGCTTCGCTCGCATCGTCGTCGCGAGCGACTCATCGCGTTGAATCTTGGAGGTACCCGCGATCGATTAATTGCTCGAGATGGCGATCGGCTTCTTCTTCGTCTTCCCTGCAACTGTCTGTAGCTAGCCATGTGACCATCAAGACTTAGGCCGTGTTTGGACCTAATCAGATTATTATAATCTAGATTATCAGTGGTTTCAAATACGTCGTTTATTATATTATAAAAACTGAAAACCTAGATTATAATAAACTAAATCTATCTAAAATATGATTATATCTAATAAAAGATAATTATGCCCTTTATCAAATATCTAATTATTATAAAACTTGTCACCGCTCTTTAACAATAAAGAGTAAATAGATCATTAGTAAAAAAAAGTCAGATATGTAATTTTTATAATCTGATCTTCAAACACATTTATCAATTTATATTTATAAATCAAATTATATCTCTGCTGGTCGCAAACACGGCCCTTAGCAGCTCAGTCCATAGATGAACTTGTTAGAAATTGATCTCCACCCGTTTTGGCCTAACGGCCTTAATGAACCCTTGACCTAATCGCGCTCTGATCGGGGGCGCCCAGCCCATTATAGCTGGTGGGCCCCTGTCGCCAGCGCCATAATAAATAGAGGTGGGGGGCCGGCCGGAATTCATGACCTAGGTTCATCCGTACCGCCGCACCCCACCGACATCCCTAAACCCGATCTGTGAGGGAGCGCTGTGCCGACGGGAAGCACCACCACCACGACGACCGCCGCCACCGAGAGATCGACGACGTCGCCGTGACTCCAACGGCACTGCCCTCTTCACCGACCGACGCTGACCAAGAGCAGAGGACCGCACCAACAAAGGGCAGATGGTCGGATCATCTTCCTCGACTCCGGCGACCGGATCCGAAGGTATTTACCACCTCCGAACCACAGATCTATTACCGACACAGATACTCTCGGATCTACACTCCTAGACCCAGAGAAAAGATTACAACATTGGCATCAGAGCCAGATCTAGGAATGGATCCCGACGAGTATGGAAAAACTCGCCGGAACCCTACCCGCGAGCAAAGATCCGAAAGAAAAATTGTAGCCACGGGCTACATTGTGACGGATGCCTAGGGCTCTGCGAAAGAACCGCGAAAAAGAAAGAAAAAGAAAAGAAAAATAGTAGCCG
>BCLG01000484.1:103176-135749 GCA_001602295.1 Zoysia matrella
GGACATTTTTGCAAATCCATATTTTCATCCCGCAAAATATACATCAGTGACTCTTGTTGATCAATGACATTCTTTTCGCGGTTTAACAATAATTCGTTCACTAAACTCACTAGACAAGCAGGTACATCCGTAACAACTCGCAAAAGCCTACAACATTATTATGTTTTTTCTACTTTTACTAATTTACATAAAAGAACTCACTATTGTTTAGAATATTCTCCATCAAATTTTAGTGAATTTTGTTAAAATTTTATAGTGTGAACGCGAGGTTTTAATTCTAGTGTCCGATTTTAAATTCACGCATATGGGTAGAATAAGTTAAAAGCATGACTTTAAAATTACTAATATTTGAAATCAGATGTATAAGTAATAATAGAGTGGTAAATTATGGGTTGAGTGAGTAAATTATTAAATTTCTACAATGCTCGCACATTTTTTTATTAAATATTACGGCTCGTGGGTTACTATAAAACTCAGCATATTTAACTCGCGGGTAACAATGCTACTCAGATGGCGTAAGGATACCCGCTCCACCTAGAACTTGACTTGACGTTCCAAACAACCCAGCAAATAAACGTAGTACTAAGCCTGCATATTGCTATATGTGCCCTTCAGCGATATGCAGACATGCTACATTGACACTGCAGAGATCAATCTCCGTGAGTATCTAATTACTGATAATCTTGCAATTTTTTTTGTTGAATTTAATTGCCAACGATTGGTATTATACTACAAAAAGGAAAAGAAAAAGTTGTTAGAAAAGGACTGTTCCCTGCACATATTTGTGGTATTATGCTTGCTAGTTCGACCCACAACTATATTTTTAGACGGTAATGCACAACTCAAGTTTCTCCTCTGTTCCAAAGGAAAAATGACGTAAAAAGCAAAAACAGATGCAATCAGTTACCTGGTGCCCCATTGGAAAGATCGGCGTGCATGATCTGGTCCTCTTTGCATCTCCAATCGCCATCCTGTAACACAACTTACAAAGCGAACTAAGCTATAATTCACCATATCATTTTTTTTCCAAGATCACGTTTGGGGCATGTTTCGTATTAAGAGAGAAGAGAGACAACAAAACAAACATAGATTTGAAAGCTCTGAAAGTGAAACCGCCGCTATTCACATGAAAACTGACTGCTGTCTCATTCTAAAATTACACGTAGCACTTTCTATTTTCCGAAATGTGATGGATTATCATAAAAAAATTGCTCTTTACAAATGAAGTAACGATTATAAATGTTCAAATGGGCAGTGCTCAGTGGGCTCGTCCGAAGCACAAAATTTTTTGCCCGGCCGTACAGCTGATGAATTTCGTGCTTGGGATATAGGCTACGAGCCATGCCTGATGCAAGACGGCAGCCCGATGGGCGGAACAGGCACAACCCGTTTACACCTCAACTCGAAAAGCACGGTAACGGGCACAACCCACTAAAACGTAGCAAAGCACCACCCGTTAGAGGTCTCGCTGGCCTGTCAGGAAGGTAGCCCACCACGGCCCATTAAGTTACGAGCATATAGAACCGTGGTAAATCCCACCCTCGTGCAGTGCACTCTCCTCCCTAACTCTCTTGCCGCACTCCCCAGCCGTGACACGCTGCCCACGCAAGTTGCTGCCACCACCGCCCCACCCCGCCTCGTCCGCGCCTATTGGGCCTGACGTGTCTATTGGGCCAACATGCTATTCGGGCTAACCCAGCATGGCTATGCGTTCGTGTGTCGTGCCATGGGCCGAAGATTGAGCCCGTGGACCAACACGGCATGATCCGATAATGAAGCGGGCATGCTAGCCCGAAATTAAATGGGCCAGGCCTTACCACGCTTGGGCTGGGTCGTGTCGAACCACCCCTTTGGACATCTATAGTAACAATTGGCATCTGAACTCATTTGGGGCAGTAACTAATGACTTGAACGGCCTGAGACCCGGCCTTTTCGCTTATTAGCCCATTACATGCTCCGCTTCCTCCGCCTTTCGACCCAGTAGTCCAGTACCACAAATAACAGCCCAGTTAACTGGTTTTGGCATTTTGACCCAATACGACAGACAATATAAAAGTTACTCCCTGTTTTATTTTGTGCAATACTTTAAAAGTCAGAACAAACTAGCCGGCAAATAAGAACACACACACCTCTGTTCGCAAACTGTTATTATTATTAGAACAACTATTTTATTTTATTTTATCTTAACTGCAATTTGAAAACGAAGTGGACACGCAGACACAAACACATCACGCGTGACTTGAGTCGGTGGTGAGTACACTGCTGTTCGCGGCGCGAGACCTCGCGTGCCGCTAGAGGCGAGCCCGGAGGCGCTCGTGCGGCACGGTGGTCCCGAACCCGGCGGCGAGCTTGTCGAACGCGGCCGTACTGGCGTGTATGCGCGGCATCGCTCCTGGTTCCACGATCTCCTCGCCGGAGACCGCAGAGAACACCCGCGTCCCGGCGGCGCACGAACCCAGCACGACGTCGAGCAGGCCGGGCGCCCGCCCGTGCACGAACGGGCCGTCGCAGCCGGGGAAGTCCGCCTGGATCCCGGCCTCCAAGACGGCCATCCTCTCCTTCAACTCCCGCACCAGGCCAGCGCGCTCCGCCTCGCCCGCCGCGAACAGCACCGGGTGCGAGAGCGGCGACACCCTGTCGCGGAAGAACCGCGCCCAGAACCTGGCCGCCGCGCGCCCCCGCGGGTCGTCCCGCGGGAGCAGCGGCGGGTCGCGGCCGGACCACGCCTCGTCCACGTACTCGAGGATGACCAGCGACTCCGCGAGGGCCCGGCCGTCGACGACGAGAACGGGGACCTTTTGGTGCACCGGGTTCAGGCGCAGCAGCTCCGCGCTCTTCCGCTCCAGGTCCTCCTCCACGTACTCGTACGGCACGCCCTTCAGGGCCAGCGCGTTCCGGGCCATGGCCACGTGCGCGCTGCCCCAGGCGCCGTAGAGCTTCAGCTCCTTCGGCTCCGACGATGACGCGACGGTGGCCATGATCTTGCTCTTGCTGTGAACTTTGATTGTGTGCTTACGGACTTGGATCTGTCTGATCAATAACCAGTGGTCAATTTATACCATCCACAATACATCTTCTTGCGCTTCAAGTTGAGAATTTGTTATCTATCGTAGTAACAAGGAATTGTTGGGACATGCGGATGCAATTTCGTCGAATCCTGCACGCGGTCAAGTTCTTGTTCAACAGGTGGATCATTAGTGGAAGATAGATAATTTTATATAAAATCTCTGTAGACTGCGGATCAACTTTTCCATGCCCATGTCACTCGACGAAGGGTTGCATGCCTGTCCTGAACTGATTTCTGCGTGACGAAGGATTACGCAGACAGTTTGAGAGAACGGAGGGATTGGAACGAGAAATCAATGAAGCCCAGCTGTGTTAGGGCCTTGACATACATGAAGGCCCGCCCCACTTGTGTCAATCCACCTTGTAATTCCAGCCAATGGAAAAAAAGGGGATCACTGTGGAGTACTCCGCCATTTCTCGAGCCTAATTTCTCCGCGTTAAAGGACCAAATAAAATTCCCTGCAAATTTTTATTTTCAAATTTCCTCTATTCTCTCTATTTTTGAATAAAGCTACAGCAGCATGGGGCGGTGGACTTGAATCTGTTGTTCACGTATGGCCGCAACCTGGCCATCAGTACTGTCGGTACTTTATACACTAACACAGTAAATTCATACAATCGAATAGAGAATCGTATGTCTACAAGCGACATTCAAAAGTTAATCTGGATTGAGCCACCTCGAGGCGTAATACCCTACGTTCAACGATGAGAGATCAGTCGTATAAATCTTGAGAACACGAAAGTATAATGCGGAAGGGCTCTAGACGTATTCGAGAGTCCCAAACTCACGTGATGAGGGTGGTTTACAAATGGTGATATGTATCTTTTTTTTATGACCCCTTGATAGGTGGGACCACGGTCTTTAGTGAGTCATGCTCTCTGGCGTTCGGGGCAGACGATCGGCGCCCTCCGTTCGTACCTTTGTTCAATGTGAGGGAACGGAGGTTGCTTTACTGTTCAGCTTTATCGCTTGATGTGTTGTTTCTCCTCCAGCCGGGTAGTTGTGAAATCTTTCAGAACTCTTATCTTCTCTGCAGAACTATACGTGATTGTTAGAGTAGTGATTGCTTCGTTGCGGTCGACGAGCGGTCCCGATCGCTCGAGTCTCAACCCCTAAGGGTCGGGGCGATTGCGCTCGCCTCGGCATCAGGCCTTGGCGAGGCTTCCCGACCGCTGCGGCTGGGCCAGCTTTGTGAAGTTTTTGGTGGGCCGTGCTGTAGAAGGTGATTCGTAGATACTCGAGGTATACTATCTCAACAGTAGCCCCCGAGCCCTGCGCCGTTTGCAACCTCTGTTGAGACGGCGCTGGACTATCCGTCTTCGCAGCTTATTCTGATCCTACGGGAGTGCGCAAGCGCGTTCGTAAGGCGTAGCCCTCGAGCGATCCGAAGAATCGGTCGTGGGCTGAAGCGTCGTGCTGACTATCACTCGTTGATAGTTGATCATACGGGAGCGCGCGAGCGCACCTGTAGGGCGTAGCTCTCGAGCGATCCGAAAGGTCGGTCATGGGCTGAAGCGTCGTGGAGGCAATTCCCGACTGCAGAGGTCGATCGGAAGCTAATTTTTGTCATTAGCCTGGTGCCAGGAAAAATGCTAGATTGGGCCGGTTTGGCCGGCCTCTGCTTATGATCGGCATAACGCATAAGCTGGACCGGTCGGGCCAATCTTTCTATGATCAGCGTCTCGGACAGCTGTCGGGCCGGTCGGGGGTTTGCTGACCTCTCGTTCATCCCGACCCGTGAATCGGTTCACGGCGTTAGTAACGGATCATTGGTCACGGTCCCAATGATCAGACGGCTCCGCCGCCTCCAGGTGGACGGCAGATGTGGCGTCTAGGAATTGTAACCGTCCGTCGCTCCGAGCGGTTAGATTGGGCTATCGTGCGGCCAAGAATGCGCAACGGTTCGCGTCACGCAGGTCCCATCGGAGGTACAGTTGCCAGGCATTAACTGCGCGTTAATGCCGCGTAGCTTTCTTACCCGCTGGCAGGGGTTGCAAAGTGGCTCGCGGACCCGTCTGTCGGTGACTGGGTGCTGAGGCTCTTCGGCGTGCCTTGATGGCGCTTACCCTAGTGATCCTTCTGCGCAAAAGGATCACCGTCAGGAGTACTTCAATATACTGTTGAAGGACTCTCTGAAGGGTTGGCATAGGGGGTAGTTCTACATCGAGAACACCGCCCTCGAACTGTCGACGTTCAATCTCGAGCCGCCGGCGGTCTTGGACTCGTAGAATGCTGGGCTCAGCGAAGCGCAGGAGGCCGGGATCGAGGATCTGCTCGTCTGGATGGCCGAGTTGGACGATGGGGGCCTGACTGGGGCGCAACTTGTCGACACCTTCGTCCGACGTCGTGTTCAACCACTCCGCCTCCGCTCTCGGCTCATGTGCGACTACGCCGGGCGGTTCGACACGATGTGGGAGATCCTCCAGTCGGAGTTGTCGGAGGACGACGTGAGGCAATGCCTTTCGCGCCTTCTGAAGGGTGACACAAGCAGAGGACCGGCCCCTCTAGATGCCGAGCATCAGGCAGATCGGCTGGTAAGTCGTTTTGCCTGCATTTGTTAGTTTGATACGTGACAAAGATATTGGCGAGATTGGAGTGCTTATCTGTGTTTTGTAGGAGGGCGTTTCTCCGTCACATGCGTCGACGCCTGTGGTGGTGCCGGCTGAAGAAGTTGGCGTCCTAGTTGTACTGGGCACTAGATCCTCGGATCAAGGGGTCGGCCCTAGTACTGCCATCGCCGGACCTTTGACTGGGCCGGCGTCTCCTTTGACGCCCGTGACCGCGCCGACCGTCCCGGTCACGGTGGCTGTTACCCCGGCAGTGTCGGTCGCGGTGTCGACTGCTTCGACCGTTGTGTCGGCTGCTCTGCCGACTGCTTCAGCCTGTGAGCTAGCCACTCCAGAAATTTCTGTTGCTGAGTCTTCGTCGTCGCGCGTCCACTGAGGATGGATGGTCGCCTCCCCCAGCCCGATGGTCCATTGCTGCAGCTTTGTCGAGAAAGGTTCCTACCGTGGGCACGACACGGGCAACTCCGGCCGCCGCTCCGCCAAATTCTGACTCTTCAGACGATGTGCCACTCACTGAGCGCTTTCGTTGTCAAAGAGCGAGGGATGCGGAGAGTGCCGAGGGGCCGCCTGCGAAAAAAGCAAGGACAGAGGAATCTGATTCCTCTGCTCCCCCCCGACTCCGACCGTGCCCGTGATCGTCGGGGTCGGGCAAATTTCACCAGGCGGGAGCCTGCCCTTCTCCATCTGAGTGTCGCGCCGGTGAGTTTCTGCATTTTGATTTACTTGGATATTTTACCTGATGTTTTGAAGTGCTTGACATTTTAGTCGTATTTTGTAGTGCCCCTTCTTCTCTTGCCGCGCCACAGGCCTTCGTGGCAGGGAGCACGTCCAAGGAAGGGTCGCCTGCTGCGAGATTGGCGCAGCCGACGGCGCAATCTTTACCGTCCCCGCCTCGTGTAGTGTCCGCGGCCGAGACCGCGGAGGAGCGAGGGGAAGGACAGGTGCAGCCCCCGAGCACCGAGACCAAGGGGGATCGGGAGGGACTCCCAGACGAAGAGGCCGAGAGGGACGAGGGACAACTCTCGGTCACTGAGGCTGGGGTTGTTGTAGAGCGCCGTCAAGGTAGACGCGAAGACGATCGTAAGTCTCTTTGAGAACGGGATTATCGGGTGTGGGAGATTCGTTAAGGACATAGGCCGCTGCCGTCAGATTCTCGTAAGACTTATCAAAAGCAGGTGTGCCACCGTCCATGATCTGCTGATAATCAGTGCGGGCTCGAACTCAAACACCACCGTACGTCGCGGCGACACCCTTACCCTTCAGATCGCACCCGGTCGCAAGTTTGCGCCGGAGTGTGTCCTCAACTACAGTGAGAGCGTGATGGCGTGAAAAAAGGATCGTCATGTGCTGTCTTACCAGAGGTTTCGTCCTCTGCGGCTTTAGCATGCAACATGAAGCACTCATGGAAAGGGTCATAGCCCAACACGTTATGAGGCGAGGAACGAAGAAAACGTCGACGAGGCGAGCGACGTCTAGGCAAACGCCGCTTTCGCGGGATCTGAAGGTGGAGCTCGCCGTCATTGTCGACGACGAAGTCCAGGCTCCCGAAGCACTTCGTCTGACCAACAGCGAAAGTGGGTATGTTTCACGATCGACCATCACGAGCTATGGCAACTGCGAAATCTCCGAAAAACAGTCAAGAGATGGAGGAATCTCCGCCTAAGACGAAAATCGAAGCCATTGAAACAACGAATGAAAACGCACCGAAAGCCCCTACCTGGCGCGCTAGTTGTCTGTGTTTCGTACATCAGCACAGTACATTTATACAATCAGACGGGAGATCGTGCGTTTTCGAAATTGAATGACCTAGTCTACAAGCGAGACTCAAAGGTTAACCTGGTTCGGACCGCCTCGAGGCGTAATACCCTACGTCTAGGGACAAGAGATCGGTCGTATGAATCTCAAGAACACTAAAGTACAATGCGGAAGGGCTATAGACGGATCCGAGAGTCCCAAGCTCACGTGATAGGGGTGGTTTACAAGTGGTGATGTGTATTTTTTCTCTACGTATTACTTTTCTGTTCTCTTCTTTGCTCTCCTTTTCTAAAGCTTCCTAGGTGTCCCTTTTATAGAGTCAGACCTGAGTTGTCTTAACCGAACCATAGTTATGGTGACCAGACCATGATTTGAGCATCTTGTCGCCTACAAAAACAGATGACCCCTTGACAGATAGGGCCACAGTCTTTAGTAAGTCATGCTCTCTAAGGTTCAGGGCAGACAATCGGCACCCTTTGTTCGTACCTTTGTTCACTATAGGGGAACAAATGTTGCTTTACTGTTTAGCTTTATCGCCTTGTGGGTTGTTTCTTCTCTAGCCGTGTAGTTGCGGAATCTTTCGAAATGCTTATCTTCTCTGCGGAACTGTACGCCGTTAGGAATTATGAATCGGCATGATTATTGAAGAAGTGATTGCTTCGTTGCGGTCGACGAGCGGGTCCCGACCTCTGAGGGTTGGGGCGATTGTGCCCGCCTCGGCTTTAGGCTTTTGCGAGGCTTTTTGACCGCTGCGACCGAGCTAACTTTGTGAAATTTTTGATAGGTCATTGGAGGATCGCGAGTCGCAGATGGACCGTGTTGTAGAAGGTGATTCGTAGATACCAGCAAATACTATCCCCACAAGTACAAAGAAGGATTATTATAAAATCGAGATCGGAATGTCGGTGTCGTCGGCCGACACCAGTAATCCAGCCAGGTTGGCACAGTTTGGTCTTGTCGAACAACTCTTTCCGTTTGAAACACCTCACTGACAGGTGGACTTCAACCGATGGATCCCGCCTGTCACTGGAACACAACAGGAGATCTTAACTCACCCTTGACGGCCATTTGACGAACCTGGGCCCAGTTAATTAAGCCTCAACCACTTCCCTCGAATGGACAGGGATGAACAAGCATCTCACTCTCGGCTCAGATCCGCAACGCGCTTCCCGGCTCCACTCCCCACGTCCCGCTCGGCCAGTCCACTCCGATGGCCGGCGGCCGCGCCTTCCGGCCTTCAGCGCCGCACCGCGCGGCATTCGCGGCGCTGCTCACGCTGCTCCTCCTCGCCTCCCTCTCCTTCCTCCTATCATCCGGGCCTCCCTCGCCTCGCTCGTCCTCCTCCTCTTACCCGCCGTCCGCCCGCCTCGCGGCCGTCCGCCGCCACGCCGCGGACCACGCGACCGTGCTCGCCGCGTACGCCGCGCACGCGCGGAAGCTGAAGGAGGCCTCCGCGGCGCAGTCGCTCTCGTTCTCGACCCTCTCGTCCGACCTCTCGTCGCTCTCCACCCGCCTCGCGTCCCACCTTTCGCTCCCGGAGGACGCGCTCAAGCCGCTCGAGAAGGAGGCGCGCGAGCGCATCAAGCTCGCCCGCGTCCTGGCGGCAGACGCCAAGGAGGGCTTCGACACGCAGTCCAAGATCCAGAAGCTCTCCGACACTGTATTCGCCGTCCGGGAGCAGCTCGCCCGCGCGCGCCGCGGCGGACGCATGTCCTCCCGCATCGCCGCGGGCTCCACCCCTAAGTCACTCCACTGCCTCGCAATGCGCCTTCTTGAGGCGCGCCTTGCCAACCCCAATGCCTTTGCGGATGACCCGGACCCGTCTCCCGAGTTCGACGATTCCTCGCTGTACCACTACGCTGTCTTCTCCGACAATGTTCTCGCTGTCTCCGTCGTGGTGGCCTCGGCCGCACGCGCCGCTGCCGATCCCTCACGCCACGTCTTCCATGTGGTCACTGCGCCCATGTACCTGCCAGCATTCCGCGTCTGGTTTGCACGCCGACCGCCACCGCTCGGCGTTCACGTCCAGCTCCTTGCCTACTCCGACTTCCCATTTCTGAACGCCACCAATTCCCCGGTGATCAGGCAGATCGAGACCGGCAAGAGTGATGTTGCATTGCTCGATTACCTGAGGTTCTACCTCCCAGATATGTTCCCAGCGCTGCAGAGGGTTGTGCTTTTGGAGGACGATGTGGTTGTGCAGAAGGATTTGGCGGCGCTCTGGCAGTTTGACTTCGATGGGAAGGTCAATGGTGCTGTGGAGATGTGCTTCGGGGGTTTCAAAAGGTACAGGAAGTATCTCAACTTCACTCAGCCTATAGTCCGGGATCGATTCAATCCAAATGCCTGTGCATGGGCATACGGGGTAAATGTGTTTGATCTCCAGGCATGGCGGCGGGATGGCTGCACAGAGTTATTCCATCAGTACATGGAAATGGTAAGTTGCGCTAATATCTAGTTACAGCGACCAATTGTACTGTGGTAGGAGTAGGACCGTAGGAGTATATATGTGTTTACAGATGTTTGATTGTTATGCTTAGTATCATGTGTCCTTATGCCCTTATTAAGAGTTGTCATGTGTGTTTTAATGTTTCCCTCAATATTCTTTGTCACTTTGATTGAGAAGTGGTTCATACACTTGAAGCTTACCCTCAATTGGTAAAAGTTGCTTTTTATGGTCATCAAGTATGAGATAGTTCAGCCAAAGCACCAGGATTATCCTGGTAAGCTTCCTTATAAGAAAGGAACTTGTCTTTTTTGGTCAATTGTTCTTTTTCACCCTGTTTTTCTAAACAGAATTAAACGGCCATTTAAACAGTGTCTAAATGCTAGATGACTGCCCTTGTCTAGGCCTAAGTGCTGTCTAGACAGAATTAAACAGCGTTTAGACGCTAGATGTGGTTGACCGACTGCCTACTGTTTACCATTTAGGAAAACATTGTTTCTTCATGATTGTATTGAAAGGCTTGGTGCCAACCATGTAAGTGAATATGCTATTGTATTGTGTGGTTTATGTACTCACCTATTCAGATCTCATGTTAGAATGTTTTTCAACTAAAAGTTTAGCCTAGTTTATGTCTTAGCAAGTTTTTTTGACGTATTACAATTTTTTTCTTCCTTGAGTTTTGATAGGTTTCAAATAACCTTCAGTGGTTGTCTTTAGGTTTATTTTTGAACTGTCTTTTTAGGACAGTGTTTCAGAAGGCCTATGTCACTTTTGCTATCTCTTATTTCGGTTAGGTTAAGGGTGCATCATAGTCGAGGTTCAAATGTTGCTAAGGTCAAATGTATAGGGGGCGGAGGCCCGGAGCAGGTTCTAGTTGGTGTTGGTTGACCTGTACTACATCTTAGAATTCAATGTATTTCGAGTTCTCCAAAAAAAAAAAAAAAACTTGGTTCGTGCACTCCATTTTGCTGTGAACCTAAGCTATTTTACTTTGTCTTCAAACTAAAAAGTAAAAACATGTCATTAATTGACCAAAACTATGTAGCATCTCATAAGTCATAGCATCTCATAAGTCATAACTTTATGTATTAATGCTCTTAATTGCTCATTCTTTATCGCAAACTGAATTCATCTGCGGTGCACGAAGTCACTGATATTTATATGTCGTCATCTCAGAATGAGGATGGTGAGCTGTGGGATCCAACATCTGTTCTAACAGCTGGGCTGATGACATTTTATGGCAATACCAAGCCACTGGACAAGTCATGGCATGTGATGGGGCTAGGCTACAATCCAAGTATCAGCCCTGAGGCAATCCGTGGGGCAGCGGTGCTACACTTTGATGGAAACATGAAGCCGTGGCTCGATGTCGCATTGAGCCAATACAAGGCTCTGTGGACCAAGTATGTGGACACTGAAATGGAATTTCTGACACTCTGTAACTTTGGTCTTTGAATGGAGCAGTTCAAGAAAAATTCCAAGAGTAAGGGAACAACTGCCACATGATTATTTTTTTTGGGGCCGAACCTAGATAAGTGATGTAGTGCCAATATTGGGTATAGTGTGAAGAGTACACCCTAGCCCACCCCACCCCCCAGCGATTGGCCATCTGAAAATGCTATTTCTGTTATCTGTAGAAATGCCACTCCTTTGTAAGAATTTCACATATTCGTGCTGGGCAATAATGCTCATATACATTATGTAGTAGCTTGTTTCTGATAGTAATTATGTTCTCAGCTAAGACATTTTAGATTATTTTAGTGTATTTAGAAGAAAAAAAGAATTGTTATTAGGTATACAGAACTCCAGATTGGCATTTTACTTTGCCGGTCTCATTTAGTCTTGTGCCCTAATGTTATTTCAGGTATGATGGTGTTGCTGAACAGAAACAAATTGATGGTCAAGTATGCCAATTGGCAACCATTACAGTCTTTGCTGATATGAATTTTTTTTCTGTTCACGATCCCGTCTCCTCTCAAACAACTTTCTTTTTTATTTATCATACTGGCCAAACTGGCACCCATCAAATTTGAAAAGACAAGGGGTCCCAATGGAAATGTATTTAGCTGAACAATGTGGGCACGAATGTGTAACAAAAAAATTGAAATAGATTAGGGGTCCAAAGAGATGATATAGAGCTGTAAACATAGGTACAAATTTCGACTTAGATCTCAAATACTACAAACTTCTGTTTTTAAATACTTGTCAATTTTGATTTTTCTATTAAATATTTGACCGTTCGTCTTTTTTAAAAAAATAAAATTTTGACATAAATATAAGAAATATGCTCTCTCTAGTTTTAAATTATTGACAGCGTTGACTTTTAACATTAATTTTTACTATTTTTTTATTCAAAAAATTTGTTTCAATGTGTAAAATTATTAGCCGTGATTTAAATTTCATTAATGATAAATCAAATAATAATAAAATTTTACACATTTGAATAAATTTTTTAATAAAATCAAAGTTGATTTTAAAAGTGAACAGTGTCAATAATTTAAAATCGGAGGGAGTACATTCTCAAAGTATATAACTAAATATTTTAAAATTTATAATTAACCAAAGCATAAACAGTAAAAATCAAAATTGCATGTATATGTAAATGGAAGTATGTAGTACGGTTTTTTTTTTCCCAAAAGTAGCCGGGCCTGCCACCGCCGTCCTGGGGTGGATTGTGGCCCGAAAAACGGCCCAGTAGGAGTGGCAGGGCGAGGAACTTTTCGGGGAAGGTATACCCTAACCGCCAATCTGCCAGCCCCCGCCGCCTCATCGTCGCCCTCGAGGCCTCGATATTGCAGGCTCCAGCAGTCCCCTCTTCGGCCGACTATCACCGTCGTCCGGGTACGCCGCTGAATCCCCGCTCCTTGCCGCAATTGTGGTTTTTGTTTTGTCCATCGTTAGGGCTTGGGATTTTCTTTTGAATCAGTTAGGATCGTAGGCAGTAGGCACTGCTTCCCCCCCAAAAAAAAAAATTCCCCGCAAATTCCTTGTTTATGTCTTCCGGTTGACACCCCAAAACTTATCCAATCTGGTATGATAGTAGCGCCCCAAGCCCCCATCTAAAAAAATATTCTATGGTCGATTTTCTCCCCCAAATATTTTTTTCTGAAATTGAGTAGAGTCGTCGTTTATATTTCTGAGACTCATTTAGTTCGTATGGTTTCTTATCTATGTCGAACAATCCCAAAATCTTCTCTCTGAAATTGAGTTGAATCATCGACTTTCCTCCCGAAATTCATCCATTAGAGCAACTCCAAAAGTGACCTAAACTTAGTACTTAAACACTAATTTGAGTATTAGAGGTAAAAAACAGTAATCTAACATATACTCCCTCTGTCTCATTTTATATGTTATTTTAAGTCTAGACACGGGAATTAAAAGTGAAAAATATGAGATGTTATAAAAATGAAGAGGAAAGAAATAGAGTGGACATATATTAATAAGAGAAAAAGATGTATCAGAAAGTGAGAATGACTTATAATTTGAAAAAACTTAATGAGTTCATAGTAACTTATAATTTGGAATGGAGGGAGTACCTAAACCATCTCCATATCCCATCCCCATCAAATCCAGTACCCACACTTACCAATGGTTTATGTCGACCTGTCCTTCGATAATCTTCCTCCGCATGCAATTTGCTCGCACAACTGCTTCTCTTGCGCCATCTGCCATAGCACTAATGCAGGAAACAGTCAAAACGAAATGATAGCAGCACTGGCCAGATTTTTGCTTTTCTCAAGCCAGAGATGGTCTCGCCACGCAACCGTTGCCGCTAGCTGGCATGTCGCTGCGTGCTTGGGTGCCACCAAGGCGACGACCGATGGCTGTTTCTTATTTTCTCCACCCGAGTGTAATACTACTTAACCTAGATAATATATGATGCCAACGGTTTTAACAGCCCATGAGCCACAAATCATGATGATACGGTACATTTAAACATTTAACCTATGTGAATATAGGTATCTGTTGGAGTTAGTAACTTTTTTGACTACCCATATTGATTTAGCTACTACCTAAATGTGAGTTTAGAGCAACTCAACAACATAAATTTATAGCTAAGGAAAAAAAGCGTTAAGCGCTAAGCGAGTGGTGACCCACCGCCTAGAGCTTAAGCGCGTTTAGGCGCGCCTAAGTGTTTTCCTAAGCGCCAGGTAGTAATTACATTTTTGTGTAAAAGAATAAAGCTGAAAGGAAAGAAAAGAAAAGAAAAAAAAAAAACCACAGCACGCATCTGGCCCATCAAGTTGCCTTGGCCCATCACCCACCATCTCAGCTCATTCAGCCCACTCCCTCTTTACATTATGCTAGAATTCAGGGGCAGCCACCACCCACCAGCCAGCTAGCCAGCATGACCAGCAGACAACAGCCGCCACCACCAGTGTAAGCATCGATGGCCTCTCCTCCCCCTTCCTCCTTTCCCTTCCAACATCAGATCCGGCCAGCACAGAGCAGCAGCAGCCAACGCCCTCCCCCTCTCTCCTCTCCTCAGATCCAGCAGTGTAGCAGCCAGCAGTGGCTGCCACGGGGGTGGTGCAGCCATAATGGCGTGGCCATGCAGCGCGGCAAGGCGGCGAGGGCTTGGGCAGCGCTGCTGGAGGCTTGAGCAGCGCTTTGTTGCAGCCTATACCCCGAGGCGGAGTGGAACCCCTTCATCCAGCGCTTTTGCGCGCGCTTAATGACGCTTAATTTTCATGAATTTATAGTACCTAAATCCATATTTAGGTGTTGGTAAATCAGGATTCGTATCTAAAATAGTTTTTATCTCCAACAGATACCCATATTCATCATTGCTCAAATTTTAAATCTACCAAAGCATCCTAATTTGGCGGACATCAAGAGGCACGGAGTTGGAATTTTGAAATATAGGTCGACCTAGAGTATGGCTATATATGGGTACCTAATTTGGTGGGGATGGAGGTAGCTAAATTTTAGGTGCTTATCTGTTGGATTGCTTTTTTTAACTTCTAAGTACCTAAAATAGTGTTTAGGTACTCGGTTTAGGTATTTATTGGAGTTGCTCTTAGGTACTCAAATTTTAGGTTACTATTAGAGTTACTCTTAGGCCGTACTTTGTTAAATCGTGCTCCCAATTCGCGGATACATTATGCTGATTTTGGTGAATTTGATTATGCTTTTGTGGCGTTCCCTAAAGCTGCTTCGAGTAGTAGCAATGGTGAAGATGCCCAAAGGTGTGGCCAACTCTAAGGGCGGCCCTACCGGCTCTCGAACTGGTGTGGTGTCAGTGCCCTCCCTTGGATTAGTCAATCTCTAAGTTTAAGAAGCGTAAGTTCATCAAGTTCATTGGTAAGAAGACAAGGGAGAACATAAAAGAGAGGGCTAAGGAGAGGGCCATGAATGATAAGGGAAAGGAGATGGAGCATGATGCTGGAAGGAAAGGAAAAGGGAGTAAGGTTGTCACCAAGAAGGGAGGAAAGGTGGATAATAAGGCGGCGGGGTTTATATTTATGTGCAATAAACAGACTAAGCAGGAGTGCTTCCAGAACCGCTTGTTTGGGCTGCCCAATGGGATGCTTGAAATGGTCAAGAAGATCAAGCCAGGGGCAAAGCTCTTCTTGTATGATTTTGACTTGAAGCTTCTGTATGGTGTGTACAAGGCAGCATCAAACGGTGGCTTGAACCTTATCCAAGAAGCATTCCATGGGAATTTTCCAGCACAGGTAATTCTAGTCTTTCGTTGATTAGACTCTGTCATGTGCCGCCGGCCTAAAGGGCCAAGGCACAGAAACCAGATTGCCTAAAATTTAGTATTTCAGTTAGGTAAATTAGGAGATTTATTTTTCATAAGTTTAAGAGATCTAGTTGGGCATGGCACTGTAGCAGCCGTATAGGCGTCGGCGCCCAAGACTACAGGCATTTGGCTGCGTAGCTCGTAGGTAGGATTGGTAACTGGTCAAGGTTTTACCCCTCTGTGCCCTATGGTGAAGGGGATGAGATTTAGAAAAATTGAGGTAAACTAGACAATTGATATTTCTTATTGTTTGCCGTTCAAATAACAGCCATGCCTCTGTTTATATAGAGGTAGGATCAACTCTAATCCTAACTAACTGATCTTATCTTAAAATAACCTAACTTGATCGTTAAGTAAGCGCGATCTGCTACTGTGCGCGGCTACTACAGTGCCATGCCTAGCTAAATCTCTTAAACTTATAGAAACTAAATTTTCTAATTTACCTAACTGAAATACTAAATTTTAGGCAATCTGGTTTCTGCGCCTTGGCCCTTTAGGCTGGCGACACATGACATCAAACCTAACAACAAATTGTGTTAGTTAGGTGACCTGTTTTGCATTGAACGGTGTGTGCATTTTTCACATGGTATTGGAGAATAAAATTTACTAGTGGTTTAAGTATGCTAAAAATATTGCATTATATTAAGGGTCATATGAAAAGAACTAAATTGCTACTATGCATGGCAAACATAGTAAATTAGATGGATTACTAGAGATGGCGGGTTGTGGCTGCTCTACCCCTCTCGCCTCACATCATTGGAGACTGCATTGTGTATATTTATTGGCTCTTCTTAGACACATGCTTTATTCGGTTGCCAATGTCAAAGTAGGTCATGGTTGAATGTCAAAAAGATTGCAACTTCTTGCGATTATCAAGACTTGTCACTCTTGTCATTGTTGCTTGACCTTGCCAGCGCAGAGCCATGCTAATCCATACTATGCTCCTCTTGGACGGCTTAGTCACAGACCCAAGTAGTTTGGGCTCAAACTACCATATGCTTTAGACGGATTTGTGTTGTTGACCACCTGGATGTGAGGTTGCATGCTCATTTGAGTCCACCTCGCTAAGAAGTCTTCTAGCCTCTCATTGTTGGCAACTATAGATCCAGTCCAGCGCAGCCCAGGCATGTTCATGCTCGAGATTTGCCCGGGCTCAGCATGGCTTGAGTTTTGATCCACACCGTCTTTGGCTAGACTACAAGCTGTCAACTTGAGAACAACCTATTCTGTAATAATTGGGTGATGTGGGTCGTGTTGGACCAGTTACCCTGGCTCACATATCGTGCTTGAGTTTTGAAATTTGTGAGAAATAAGCTAAATGGAATAAATGCTATTTGAACCTCCAACCTTAGCCTTTAGAGGCATGCTTGTTTAAACCGTTGATCCAAGCATGTCCCGATGGATGGGCTTGCGCCGTCCTGAGCATCATTCACACCCTGCTAGGCCGTGTTTGTGTTGTGGCGTTGTGCCACAAATTACTGGTGTTGCACTAGCCCATATGGTCATGTATGTTGGCATTTGCCTGGTCTTTTATAATGGTGATTCAAGTGCTTTGTGGGCTTTTGGCAAGACGCTTTGGGTAGATGTTAGTTGGCTTAATAGACTGACATGGCTAGCATATAATGTAGGCGAGTAGTTGCTAACATGTTGCTTTGGATCTTCAATGAATCAACTAATAAAGCCTCCAGGCATGAAGGGACCGACAATGTTGTCTAATCTAATGAGAAGGGGGTGAAGTTCAACTATTCAACCATATGACATGAATTGTGGCTCTATAATCTCATTATTATTTTTCATAACTCTATTCAAGTGATGTGAAATTGGACCCCTTTGGCATTAGCAAGCGCTATATTGTCATTTACACATTTTGTTTTTAGCTTATAAGAGATTGGGGTAGCATCTTGTGTTTCTCAATTCAATTCTACCTTTTTAGCTTCTCCACTGCTTCATAAGCTGATAAAGAATCCAACCATACGAGGCCATCTTGGAAGATTGATGTGGTGTGTAATATTTGACATTCCTTCTATGTTCAGATAATGTTACATGTGCAATGCAGGTGAAGTTTAAGATTGACAGAGACTGCCTTCCTCTTTGTGAGAGTAGTTTCAAGAATGCCATCAAGGAAAATTACAACACAAGGAGCAAATTTGACCCTGAGCTCAGCTTGAAACAAGTGAGCATCTTTATATGTTCTAACAAATTGTATTTTAGAAGTGGTTTGGGATATTGCGACATAAATTACAATTTATATCTTAACAGTGACGTCTTTGTTGTTTGAAGGATCCTAGGGTGAACCCAACATGTGGGCCCTTGAGATGAGTAAAAAAAATTAGGAGTAGTTTTTAGTTAGCACTTTCAAAATCGATCATATGATTTTGTTTGAAAAAATGGTCATTATTCGCTAGAGAAAAAACTTTTAACAAATTTTCTAACTCTCATCGCTAAGCAATAGAATTGCTAAGGAGAAATGAAAAGAGAATATGAACTATCATCCAAAAAATATTCAAGCATGCTTGTTTGAACAATTTTAGGTCACTAAAATAACAAAAAAAAATGTTGCTGTTGTTCATTGAAATTGGACCTACTAGTATGTAACTCTAGTCGGGAATTACTCCCTTCATCCCATTTTATAAGCCGTTTTAGGTTCGGATATAGAAAATAAAAAGAGTGGAAAAAGGTGGGATGCTCTGAAAATGAGGAGAGAGATAGAGATGGGGAGGTATTAGGAAAAAAGAAAGTTGTATCCAGAAGTGACAATGAGTTATAATTTGAGAAAACTTGAGGAGGCCAAAGTGACTTATAATATGGGATTGAGGGATTAGCCTTTATGCAATAGTCTGTAAGGAAGGAAAAAATAATATAAAACATAGTTAATTAAAGATAAATAGATGGAAACTCGATCTGAAAAAATATCATGCCACCACCCTTCCTGCCTACGGACCTTCATCCACAAAAGCATAAAACAATTGAACTATGGTCATCAGATTTTGTTTTAGTCAATCAGGCTAAGGCCTCCTTTGGAACACGGGAATTTTTTCCGTTTCTTACATTTTTTTTTTGAAATTGAACTGATTCCTGTAAAATTCCTGTGTGATTCTTATGAAATTCCTGCATTCCAAAGGGGACCTAAGTTTTTTATATGTGAGTTTGCACTTAAAATATTTTTAATGTAGGAGTAATGGTTATAATAGTATATATACACATCAAAATTTTGGGCCCCTACTTGGCACGGGCTCTAGGCCGGCGCCCTCATCGCCATGCCTTAGAGCTGCCACTGTATCTTAATATTATGGGTGCATGCTATTTTGCAGGTTCAAAGGCTAATTGCGCTATTTGAGTCTGCCAGTGTACCTCAGTCTGTTCCAAATAGTCACTTTAATGAAAGGCATGGCTATGAAGAACGAAGGGAGCCATATTATCATTATGAAGAACAACAGCCTTCATTGCCTATTGAAGTACGCCAGCCAAGGTTTGATGAACAAAGGCACCCTGCAGTAGATGTTCCTGTTGAGGATTTACAGAGGGCACCCCACTTTGCCCCCTTAACTGTTGAGTCTCGGTTTGGCCGTTCTTTGGCTATTGCTCAGGATGATCACCACATATATTATCAGCCAGCTCATCTTGCTCCTGAGCCTCGACGCATTCCTCTTTCTTTAGATTCCCACCATGTTCCGCTGGCCTTAGAACATCAGTATATAGATTCTGTCCCAAAGCTTCGACATTTGCCACCTGCATATTATCACACCTTGGCTCCCTCTGATGATTCATACTATCGATCTGTTTTCGAATCTAGGGCCTGAGCGGTAAGTCATGATTTTGGCTATCTTATTCAGTCACGTGCAATATATGGTTCTATCAGTTGCTATTAACTTAACATGCAGCTAGGATGTTTTTTGTCTTGACTAATTTTAATTTTTAATTTCAGTTTTTCTGACAGAACAATGACTGAAAGGACTGCTACGGACCCAATCATTACCAGGGATCGTACAATTCTGCCTGGTGAGTTAACTGCTCGCACGGAACATTTGGAGCTCTATCAGACTAAGGGGACTCATGGTGCTCATGTGGAGGAGCTCTACCATCCACGGGAACTTACTATTTGAGCTGATCATGTAGGGATCTCCACTCGAGCTGATCGTTTGGAGGATCTGTATCACTCGGAACAGCTTGTTACCCGGGCTGTGGACCTACACCATCATTCAACCTACATTTAAGCCTGGTAACAAGTTGAAAAATGAGCTAGATAGAGGGCTGGATCAGATATGACCAGGCTAGATTTCTGTTTATTTTTAACCTAATACTATAATAAGGCCCGGTTTAGATTGTGAAAGGGCCTGTGTGGTGAGCCCTTTTACCACTCCTACTGATATTATGTCTGCTTATGAGACTACCCTTGCTTATATTGAACCAAGCGAAAGGTCTGTCTCTGCAAGGGCTAATGCATCCGGTGAGCCAGTTTCATCTCTCTATTCCTTTTCTGATGGTCCAGCATATCGGTAGTTAGTTCTTGGCATGTCATTTTTGGTGGAACCATCTTTGATCTGGATGTTGGGCCCTGTAATGGTAACTGCTCCTTAGCTTATCTAGATGTTTCATCCAATTTACTTAGGCTCTGTTTGGTAGAGCTCTGGCTTCTCCAAAATGGCTCCGGCTCTGATTTCTTTGAAAAAAAAAGGCTTTTATGATTATGGCTCTAACTTCTTAAAAAATATTTAGTAGATTGTTTTTTATAAGATCTCTTATTTTATAGGACTAAATAATATAGAAAAATGTTATGTGGACAAAGGAGTCACATTGAAGTTACCTTTTCGTGGCTCTGACTTCATCCTTGGCCCTTCCCTAAAAATTAGGAAAAATAGCTACTTTTAAAACCGTTTGGTATAATTTTAGTTGAAGTTGATCAAAAAGCTGGCGAGAAAGTCCTATCAAACAGGCCCTTAGTAACTGGGTAGCTTCTATTCTTGGTTTCCTTCAATAGTTCAATCCTTAACTGGAAGATGGCACTCAGTCTGTAAACCTTTTCATCTAAAGCTGTTTGAGTTATGTAGCATGTTTCTCCTGCCATGCGTGGTACGTAGCTCTGTTGATGGATTGATGCCCCATATTGGTGGCTTGGTGCTGAATTGAGATCGCCTGCCAGTCACTGCTGCGTGGCCTCGCCTGCACTGGTCCATGTGCAGTGACAATGTCCTTGGCAATCGACGGTCAAGTATTCCGGTCCGTGCTACGTGCCTTATCCGCATGATTTGTGATGCACAGGGATAATGATGTGTTCAAGGGCCTCCTTTGTGAATAATGTTGACACTAGTGCGACAGGTGCAGGTGATGGCATTTTTTTTTTTGTTCTGTGGCCGGGACTGCAATGGGAATTTACGGGAAATGATTCCCTTGAACATTTATCAAGAATGAGATTGCCCCAAGTCTTGTCGTGAGAAGTTGGTTTGTATAAATCTGTAGAGGTAACTTGGTCCTCAGCATGACAAAACGTAAAATAAAATCTACTGGCATTATTCCATGGCTGCCTCCTCTGCAGCCTGAGGTCCTCTTTACGATTTATTTCATGAGTTCTTCAATTTTTCTAATTTTTTAATGAATTTTCTATATAACTCCTGTAAATTTCATTCCAAAGATGCGAGAGAATTTCTTTCTGGCTAGTGCAGACGGTGACGTCTATCGTTCGGTTCATCAACTGAACCCAGGCAAGTAGCAGTACAACTGATGCCGGTCAAGGACGCATTTTCCACGGCGAAGCCTAATTGCCGAGACGTCTTATTTGAAATCTTAAGCACGAACACACAAGCAACGAACCCGTCAGATTATAGCCTCTACAACCTCCATTTATCGGCAATATTTTAACTGGGTCGTTGCTGAAACAGAGCCAAGCATAGGCTCGTTGACATGTACAACACGAGGTAGACTTCACCGGGCAAATGCGTCAAAAGAGCCAAGCACGGTAGCTTTCTGTTTCGCCGTTCGGGTCCAAGACGGGCGGCTTCTGGGGATCGGAGCCACATGCTGTTCCGATTCTCTCTTCTCCGCTACTACATCCTCTAACAGCTCATCTAGTCATGCTCATGACCAAATTGACTATCTGACCTCTTTTACTAGTATATGTCCAAGTGCTAGGACGCCGATCGGGACTTTTTTCCAGACTCATGAGCCGGTAATCATTTCAGTTAATTCTTGAGTTCTGTATAGAAGTCAATGCAACAGAATTCTTTGAAATGCAAAAAATATACTCTCTGTTTTTTAATTATTGTCGCCGTTGACTTTTAACTTCAACTTTAATCATTTATCTTATTAAAAAATTTTAATAAATATTATATATTTTGGTATAATTTCATTTATCATTAGAGTTATTTGAATCACAACTTAAAATTTTATATATTTGAACTAATTTTTTAATAAAACTAATAGTCAAAGTTGATATTAAAAGTCAACAGCGATATCGATTAAAGAACGGAGGAAGTAGGAATTATATATAAATTTCATATGAAAAATGCATTAACCTATATGTGCAGAGAATAAGCCGTCTCTCCATCGATGCTTGCTTTCAGTTTCGCCGCGGGCTCTTTAATAACCATTCTCTTCCAGCAGTTTTTACTATCCTAGCTCATCAGACATATGGCCATTCAGTTAACAGGACCTTCTCAACTTCTTGTGGCGCAATGGCATTTGCTCATTCCCCAGGGGAACCAACCTAAGGCATACTTTAGATTAACCTTCATGCGTTTTTCTATAAAATTAAACTAATTTTTTTGAAATTTTTATGCAATTCGTATGAAAATCTTGCATTTCAAAAGAGCCCTATTTGATGTTGTATTTATTTTTTTATTTCTAAATTATTATCGTTATGACAACAATTCTTATTAAATTGAACTAAAGTTATTATTCTAACCTAGCATTACTAATTAGCCACGACTTAGCTCATTCAACGAATCGAAGAGAAGCCGCTGGCCGGCCGCAGCGGACGCATCTCCCAAGGTATGAAATCCAGGGCGATCTCGTACGTTAACGCGTAGCATCAGCGAGATGGAAATCGTCAGATTTCGGGCTCTCTGCCAGGTTCCGTGTCCATGCAAAGGTTTACTGGGTCATGTCTGGCCAGCAGCAGTGGAGCGTAGCAACAGCGAGATGGAAATCATGCAAGAACACCAGAGGATGACAAGAAACAACCAAATCGCTTACGAGTCTACAATGGGCGGCTATTTTTTAATCTATAGAGATTTGAGGCTGCTACTCTCTGCACTACAGTAGTGCTAGCTGGTATACCTGACTTTTACGGGAGCTTGTACAGAATATCGAGAGGGACTAGCTTGGCAAGCATGTAGCAGGTGATCATCTCAGTGCATGTAGGCTTCTGAATAGCATCAACAAATCTACTCGGAGTACAATTTATAAGAATTTAAAATGTAAAAGAATACGACTTTGTTTTATAAAAAGATCATTTTTGACTTTTAGAAACTACGTTTGATCACTCGTTTTATTTAATTTTTTTTTTGCAAATATAAAAATAAATAAGTCATGTTTATAGTATTTTTAATGATAAAACAATTCACAATAAAATAAATTATATTTTCATAAATTTTTTGAATATGGATGAGTCCAATCTCAAATGCATATACTCACTTCAGTTATTAATTATCAACACTAGTTATAGTAAATTTACACTAACAAACATAAAAAATTTAAGCCCCCTTTGGATTGCGGGAAAGATTCTTAAATCCTAAGTTTTTTTCTATGAAATTAAATAAAATCTTATGAAAGTCTACGTTCCATAAGAAGCTTGAATTTGGGCACATAAAGGATTGAATTCTTGTGTAGATGGTCTGGTGCAACTTTTACCAATAGAAAAAGATTGCGTTGAAAATATTTTGAAATGGATATTATTCTCTCTTCATGATCAATTCTACACAAAGTATCCATTTCCAACAGGGCTCAGCAGGGGGCAGAGCGCCATGGAATGATCGATGGATTGGCCGCTGGAAGCCGCGCTGCACCGCCTCATGAGATCGACTACTCCCGTTCGTCTTCTCCATTAAAATAGTCACAGTTGTTGATCGTATGGCTTACAGCAGCTTCCCTAGCTTGGCCGTGTGGACGAGGTGATGGAATATCACAGAGCCGCAGTGGCCGCAGTTGCCATCTAAATTAAGCAGACCGCCACCTCTACCTGTTGTTCCTACGTGGCTTCCCATTAAGCATGAGGTAATGCCGCTGGAGCTGGAGGTTGAAGAAGCCTCTGTAGTACTGTAGCAGTAGAACTGCATTTAAACTATCAGAGATTATTCACTAAGATTTGTTATATGTGACAATTATATTAAAAGTTACAGTACATATTAGAATTCTATCAAAAGTGCATTTAAAATATCAAATATGGTCAATTAACTTAATCGCATTACATGAATAGATAAACTCGTTTTCACCCATTCAATTAAAAAAAACGTATCAACCACATTTTGATCAAGAGCTGTACACGTGGATGGATTCCACCAATTTCTTAGGGACAATCAGTTCCTCATGTTTTGCAGATCTGTATGTCAAATCTACCGGCACCATATTTTTTTATTGCTCTACGACCATTGCTAGACGGGTCTTCTTCGTTAGCCTGCCTCAGCCACAACCGAGTAGAAAGCAGGAGGAAACCGTCTCCGGCCGTGGAAAAGGCGTCTCTAAAATAATCAAAGCAGCATGGCTGCAAGAGTTCGCGACTCGCCTGCTTCTCCTCCTCCTCTCCACTTCTCCAGCATCTTGTGCTCTCCTGTCTCCTCCCTCCCTCGAGTCGAGACACGAGGAAAAATCTCCTCAGGACGGTCGCCGGTCTCACCGGCCTTCTCAGACCACCTGCATTGCCCTGCAGGCTATAAGTAGCCGCTGGAGGAGCCGGCCACTCATCCCATTCCCATCCATCTCGGAGCAGAGGCAGTCCAAGAGAGAGCGCTTCCTTCCCTGTTCGACGCCTGGAGGGAGAAAGAATCTTTGGGTCTTCTTGTTTTTCCCCTGGTGAGAACAAGATCCGTCCTGATTCATTAGATTCCTCGTTGGGAAATGCGTCCGCGAGGTCTCGAGCTAGGGAATCCTGGCCGGGCCTGCACATTTTGCGGCGGCGGAAAATGCCGTTCCGTTTCAAGATTTCGGATGTATCTTTCGTTTCGCCTGTCATCTCACTGTTTTTGTGTTGTTACTCACGGTCATAGGGTCGTCGACGGGTGGGAGCTGTTGGAGTGAGGATTCGAGCTTTGAGCTGTTGGGGGAGGGCGAGCGGAGATGGCTTTCGCGGTGTCCGACGAGCTGCTGGGCACGTTCGTGCCGATTGCTGTGTACTGGCTGTACTCGGGGCTGTACATCGTGTTGGACGGGCTGGGAATGGACGACTACCGGCTCCACCCCAAGGGGGAGGAGGAGACCAAGAACATTGTGTCGAAGTGGACGGTGGTCAGAGGCGTCCTCGTCCAGCAGGCGTTCCAAATAGCTGTCTCGCTGCTCCTCTTCACGGTAATTCCTCTTTGCCACATCTGGTTACCATGAAAAATTCTTAATTTTCTGATATTGAATTCAGGAATGAGTGACTTGTCAGTAGTATCCTGTTAGCTTGTTATTCAGATGTGTAGTTGTAAGTACGTTGTAGTAACCTCTCTTCAAGATTGTTTTAGTGCATTTGGTTTACAAGGCAAGTCATTGCGAGGATTTCAGGGGCACAATTCCTGATTGTGTTTCGCATTGATGCCTTACTATTACTAACTGATGAAGGTAGAATTAGTAAATTCAGTCTCTGGATTGGACGTTGACAATCACTGCATCTGCTGTTTGTGCGCAACTACATGGAAGTATCAAAATCTCTGAGGTTGACCTAAGGTCCTGGTTATTGACTGCAGCTTTTGCCTATTGAACAGTTCTGAAACTTACTGGTTAAGTAAACAGAATAAATTTGCTATTTGCATGCTACATAAATGTAACAAGGGGTCCTGGACTGTTGCCTCCTGTGGTAGCATATACCAATATGACTATAAAAATTTCTAGTTTGAGTAATATTGGCTCTAGATGGTCCTTGTGAAGGCTTTGAAATTTCATTTGTGACAGCTGTTTTTACAATATTGGAACTTCCTTAAACTGCAGGTCCTTGGTGATGAAAGTGGGACTGTGAGGAGGCAACCTCATGTTCTTGTAATTGCGTTGCAATTTATCATTGCGATGTTCGTTATGGACACATGGCAGTACTTCATGCACAGATACATGCACATCAACAAATTCCTGTATAAGCACGTCCACTCAAAGCATCACACACTTGTTGTCCCTTATGCCTTTGGAGCTCTTTACAACCATCCACTCGAGGGACTCATTCTGGACACCATCGGCGGTGCTCTCTCGTTCCTCATCTCTGGCATGACTCCAAGGACAGCCATATTCTTCTTCTCCTTCGCAACAATCAAGACCGTTGATGATCACTGTGGCTTGTGGCTTCCTGGGAACATCCTCCACGTATTCTTCAGCAACAACAGCGCTTACCATGACATTCACCACCAGCTTTATGGCAACAAGTACAACTTCTCACAGCCATTCTTTGTCATGTGGGACAAGATCCTCGGAACATATATGCCATTCACTCTTGAGACCCGCAAGGGAGGCGGGTTTGAGGCCCGCCCGGTTAAACTGAACCAAACACAGCAGACCAAGACTGATTAAACAGTGTTTTCCAGTGCCTACTGCGTGCTCTGATTTTATTCTAACTGTATTTTTGTTGTAATAATCTTTTCCTGTCCATATAGTAAAATCAATTAGGCAGATGCAATCTTGTACCAAGATATAGCAAATAAAATATCTTATTTATGAAAATCCACTCAGATTTGCTGCTTCTCTGTTTTGCCTTTGTCAGCCTTTGTCCGAGAGCTGATAGCACTATATGCAACAGTGTTCTGGCCATCAAATTTCGAATGTTTAGCTTTTCTCTGCTATCTATGGAGATTTGTTCTCTGAGCGATGCTGATGCTCTGGCTTTTAGATTTTTTATTGAGCTGCCCTTATGGTCCAGGTTGTCTGTTGGGCAGTGCCAGCCTGCAAAAACATGGTGCTGCCTTCCCGGCAATATGAATCCAATACAGCGATGCCCACGGAAAGTACCCTTCAGACTTCTGAACACAGATGATACGGCAATATTTAGACTTGCTTCTAGAATACGTGATGGAGTACACCTTTCGTTTTTTAATTCTCGCCGGCTAGTCGATAGGCACAACCTTTGTGCGTGTCCATGGTTGGAAAACAACTATGTGACGCCCAAACTAATTGGTCGAATTCTGTATCGTGAACGTGTAGGACTGGCTCAATTATCGTCGTTGCGACGCCATGTCTGTACACGACTACGCCTCCATTCACCGTTCAGGACACGGGGCCGAATCCTCAAACTTTGTAGCAAGGGTTGGCCCATCGGCTCGAAACAAGAACCCAATCGTGTCATGCAGCCTGTGATAGTATTTTTAGCCCAGAAAAGTAGCGCAGCAGGCCGGCCAGGTCAGAAGCTGCAGGCCGGCCACGGGCGTGAAGAAGAAGAATGGAGTGATGAGTATAAATGTTCAGGCCCCAAGGCTGGAAGCCCATCGCCGATCCGCGATCCGGCCGGGAGGCCCGGGACCCGGGAAGCAGCACGCCAAGCTGTACGCCCGTTGCATGATCTCTTTCTCCGCACCACCACGGCTCCGCATGTATGCACAAGCCACGAGTAAAACAAATGGACGGACGTCCGTCCGAGCAGCGTACGGCCGCATGCTGCTGCTGCCGAGGCCCCACACACGTGCCCCCCCCACCTTGCAAAAAAAAAACAGCCGCGCGGTCAGCCGTCCAAGCGAGCCATCGGACGACGCGGCACAGCGTCCGTCCGCCACAACTGGTGGTCTCATCCATGCATGTCGTCGCTGTTCGACCGTGGCCAGCAGGCAACGGTCGACGCGTGTGAGCGTGTCTCGCGATTCCAGACCGACCTGATCCGATCCGTCGGCATCGACGGTGACGCGGATCCACGCGCGTACAGCGCCAGTGCGTCAGCACGTCGACGTCCGTCCGTGTCGATCCCCGCGCGCGCGGCCCCCGTACCGTGTTCCCGAAACGGCAACGTACGAGCGGCGCGCTTTCCGTGCTCTCGCCATCGACACTTCCGGATCGAGCTTCAACAAGTGGAGTAATCGCGAACAGTTAGTTCCTCTGCTGCTCCTACCCGATAGTCAGGGGTGTGTTCAGTACTGGGTGTGTTTGATCATCCGTGATCAGAATTACACCTGACGGTTACTGTTCACTCGGTTTATTATGCCGGCTCTGCTTACGGTTTAATCAAGCCGGTAGTGAGCAGGCCTGTCTGATAGTACTACTTGGTGCATGTATCATGTTGCATCGGTTACCATCCAATATTTCCGGTTTCCCTTTCTGAGTGAGAGACCGCGTGAACACGCAAACAATCGCTACCAGTAGGAGTACATCTTATCTCTAGACAAACCTCTCGTAGGTCACTGTCATCACCTGAGGTCATCACTCGATCAAGCCCCATTGATCATCTATCCGCTATCCCCAGCTGCAGTCAGCACGCACTACCCACCGATCAAAATGGCCAGCTGGACCGACCACCTGAACCCCAGTTTTTTATACAACAATTAGAGCCTTCTAATCGGATTATACAGTTGCCTAGCAAGCAAAATAGTACTACTAGTATCATGAAGCTACCAGGCGATCAGAGTTTAAAAAACCGTAGTAAACCGTTTGAAAATCACGGTTTTTAATTTTATCGTTACGGTGCGGTTTAATAAATCAATCGGTTTTTGCTCAAAAATCGTTACTAATACTGTAATAAAAACAATAAATCGCTTGTTTTTAACGATTAACCGATAGATTTTTTACCATTTCAAAAACTAGCACTGTAACGATTTTTTAAAGCTTTGGCGTCGACTAGCTTTTAGCGCAGACGGTAGCTAGCCAACTGCTGCCTGCATCGGCCACAGTAGCAAATTAGTACTATATCACTCGTTCTCGTTCCTGTTAGGGACAAGAGAGAGGCAACCGAAACCGCACTAACATTCATGGTACTTTTCACCCCCGGATCTTGAAGGCGTAGGAGCAGGCGTCCGTTGTCCTGCCACTCCACCACCGATGGTTTTGCGTTCGTCGTCTCGTCACTCGTCAGTGAAAGGCGCAACACAGCTTTGTGCTGCAAGCTCTCCGTTTCACGACGGTACGTAGACCATCATCGGCGCATCGAACCCAAGTCATGCCACGGAGTGGACTGCTCGCTCGCTCGGACAGGCGAGGCAGAACACACAGCGACAGAGAAGCCAACAGCCCGGGGAGGATCGATAAAAGCTGAGGATGTGCAGTGTCCTTTACTGAAAAAGCTAGTGTACCGCGCCAAAAGAAGATCAGCGACAAATCCGTCGCGTGCGCTAGGCTATCTCGCTCAAGGTTTATGATTTTCGTTTGAATAGCTAAAATCGGTCATGATCGGTTCGAAAAAAAATCGTAAAAACTGTAAAGTTGAAAACTGTTTCAAATCAAAATTCAAAATTTGAACGAACTGCTACAGTAAACCGTTCGGTTTTTAAACCGTTCGGTTTTTATAGCTTTATATTTTAAAATTTGAAACTTATCGGTTTTATCGATAAGACGAGCAGTTTTAACGGTTTTCGATATTCTGAAATTTTTCAAATTTTCAAAATTTTTAAATTTTTTAAAATCACAACCGGTCGTCCGGTAAAACTGGACCGCAACAATAAAATCGAAAACTAAAAAAACCAAACGGTTTACCGCGGTTTTATGAATTTTGCTCTCGCTATGACGGAAAAAAAAGGGGGAGTACTAGACCAGTACTGCTTTGATATATATGCATCTCGTTGTCACCAGCAAGGTTTTGAAAACCATTACAGTACCGGTTTTAGTTTTTGTTAAAAATTGATCGACTAACTAATCAAACTGACTAGTTTATTGTTTTACTCCGATACCATTTTTAACGAAAGCGGATGCTCCAATAATACCGGACCGGTCGCTGCCCGCGCATAACTCTGACGCGGCGTAGGAGCAGCACAAAGGATAAAGCTGCCGCGCGCTCCTCCACTCCACCCAGTGCCTCGGCCGGCCCCGCCGCGCCCAAAGCCTGGAATGACGACGACGACGGCGATGCGTCCTCCCGAGCCGCGAAAGCGATAAAGGGGATGGGGGAGGGAAAGCCGACGCGCGCCAGTGTGCGCCGCGCGCTGCTCCTGCATGTGTGTTCGTGTACGCGGGTCTCCGTTTCGCGCCCGTGGCCTGTGCCCCTGCAGATTCCCTCCCTCCACCTCCTGTCTCGGTGTCCGTGCGTGAGAGAGCGCGGTGGAAATGATGCAGGGTGCAGGAGGAAAGGGATGGATCCCAATGACACGAAAGGAGTACTCCGTGCCGGTACGGGGCAGCTAACGTTGTGTTGCCGCGCGCCTCGGTAGCGACGCGCACATGCGCGTGCCCTAGCTTTCGGAAAGAGGAATGCGCGCATCAGTTCGGTTTAAACTACTCGTAGGAGTACCATGTCAAAATCTCAGATTCAGAGCCGGCTCGCTCGCTCAGGCAAGTACGGCCTCGTCAACCCACAGATAACACTGCTACGAAGAAAATCCTTTTCTTCTTCGCAATGCAAAAACGGGTCCAAAAATGCTTTGTTTCACCAAGTATCTATCTACTCCCAGACAGTGGTTGCAGCTGCGGCAGCTGACACTAGGGCAAGCAAGCCAGTGGACGCAATTGCGAGCCAATGAGCAGGACATGTGCCGGGCTCCGACCCGGGTCAGCGAACAACCGACAGCGCCAGCACGTTACTCGTTGGCCCCCTCGATCCTGCAGCTAGGTAGCGCGGCGCTCCATCTCTTTTTACGTACCCGCTGGCCTGCTGGGCGCGGGCGCACCGCACTGCGCAGTCTCCTCATCATGTGGCCATGCTGTAATTATACGGAGTAGCGTGTGTGTTGGCAGCAACATAGAGTGTTTGCAGAGAAAAGCCCTTGGCTCGGATGACCTCATCGACGACGAACGAAGCTCAGCTCCGCTCAGTCGATCGACCTGTGTCCTACCAAATTGTGAGCTCGCCGTTGGTTAACCATACGCTCCGTGACTCCCATTCGAATGCTCCCTCCGTGTCAAACGTTTCCCAGGGTGATTCACATCACGGCCCCCGTCTCTCTCATTCAGGGTCCACTCTACCCTAGCCAAGGGCCCAAGGCGACCACTTGCATGCGGACACATCCACATCCATCGTCCCGTGCTGCCACAGTACTGCTGCTACTCGACGTCAACGTGCCCAGTTGCCATTCCGCAACTGACCCTTCGCGTGGCTCCAGGGGACGGAAACGTGCCGCCGCGCACCGCAGTTACGCCGCGATGACCACCGAGCGGCCGGGCCCCCGACGCGCGCGCTGGGGGAGGAGGAGAGGGGAGACCGACAATAAGGGCAACCCTGGCGCGCCGGGCCACCGCGGCTCTGCTCTGCGCTGCACGCCCTGCCTGCTGCTTTATACGGGCAGGAGCTGCCAGCCACGTACAGCCAGCGCCCCCGCGTGGGCCAGTCGGCGCTCGACGCGCACGTCCTCCTCCCCCTCCCATCATCCATCATCCATTCCCCGCCCGCCGAACTCGCCTCTCGCGGTCGCGGCAGGTTTCGGCAGGCGGACCGGCGCCGCGCGGTAAAATCACAGGGGTTCTACGCGTCCGCGCCGTGGTCGTCGAGTTGGGGAAAGGGAAAGTTGGGAACGGGTTGTGGCTGGTTGGTTGCTGTTGGTGCAGCGCGTGGATAATACCAATACGCCGACATGGCGTGATCGCTACCGTGTTGGATGCACGCTGTTGGCGCGTTTCGATTTCGAGAACTTGGGGCGGAGGAGGAGCAGATACGGTTCAGATGAAAGGCGAGCTTTGATTGGTGGTGGCACACAGCACGGGTTCATTATTGGATTTTTGGAACCCTAGCTAGCTACGACTTCGATCAGGTTGATTATTGAAGTTCTCTCTGTTGTCTTTGCTCTCCGTGTTCTCGGAATAATCAAGAGCTGGGAGCGAGGAAGACTGGGTACCACTTTGGCATAAACATTCACCTACGTTGATTAAAGATGGAAATGGTAGTGTCAATGTCTTACCCAAACCAGCCTCCTGGCATTTCAAGCCCTAATAAACTTCACTATCATGAATCAACCTCCCTTGTTGGTTTATGGTAGAGGAAGAATGGATATCTTCTAGGAGTACAGCAGAAGACCGAAAAAAAATGAAGAAGATCAGACCCAAGAATCCGGATGCCACAGAATGCAGCTGATTGATCCTTCTGCGAAAGTTACAGCAAGAATTCGACGAAGCAACTGGCGCCGTGGAAGCGCAAGCAAAGAATGATGCCGTGGTTGTGCAACTGCCAACTATATGATCCATTGCAAGAATTTTGAAGAAGCAACTGGCCGTCGAAACACAACAAAGAATGGAACAACCAGGTTATCATCAGGTAGCTAGACATGAACAGCAAATTTAAAAGACGGTGGAGACGGAAGAGGGGCGACGATGAAGCAGACCGGTGCTGCGCGCGGTCATGAGTTAGCAGACGAGCATGTGCCCTACAACTCGCTGCCGCTCACTCTCTCCTGCGGCTCGCCGCCGCCGCCGTGCTGCTACTGGTGTTGCTGTTGCTGTTGTTGGTTAGACCCTTCCGCTCCGTTCTGTGCCGCCACAGTCACGGCCTGCGCCCTGGACGCGTTGAGCGCGGCGAGGACGCCCATGTGGCCCTCGCCTCCTCCGCCATTGTCGGTGCCGCCGCCTACGGGGGCGGCGAGCCCCAGCTGCTGCCCGCCGGGAATCAGCGCCATCGGCGCGGGGAAGTTCATGAAATGTAGCCCGCTCGGCACGCCGCGGTACACGGTCGCCGCGCCGCCGCTCCCGGATTGCGGGAACGTCCAGATCGACTCGGTCCCGCCGCCTGCTGCTGCTGGGCCGGCCTGCGCGGTGCTGCTCGGC